>MU005575.1:32114-155533 GCA_010405425.1 Lentithecium fluviatile CBS 122367 | reverse complement strand
TAGCACGGTTTCTGAAAGATACGGTGTGTACGGACTTACCAATCTCAAAGTAGTGCTTGTTGGGGAGGGCGTAGTCAACGGCCTCGACGAGCGGAACGGCCGCAAGGATCTGGTCACACATCTTGTACATGGTAGCCTGCACGCTGGCGCTGTCGTCTTCGGCGAAAGTCTTCATGGTGATGTCCCTCGCCTTCACCCACGCGGAATTGAAGTCGACCTTCTTGACCTCGGTAAGGTCCTTGAACATCTTCCACTTCCACCCAGCCTCAATCTCTGTGCTCAGAATGCGGTCCCAGGCCTCGGGCAACTGGGTGTATTCATCGCGGTGGAAGCCATGGAAAGCACTTCCCGTGCTCTTCAAGACGAGGAGCTTCTCAATCTTGGAGCGAATGGTGATACCCTCGCCCTCACGGGTCACAGCTTCGACGACGCGGATCTCGTTGCTGTCCCGGTAGAAGGAGTGTGGATGCAGCTTGCCATCAATGGCCATGCGAGTCCATCGGTGCTGGATGATCTTGACATGTGCGGCGTGGATGTGCGGGTAGGTCTTGATGAAGTGGTCACCCAGGACGGCGGCGAAGTGCTCGGGTGGGTCGATGGGATTCTGCTTTGCGAGGATGTAGGTGGTTTGCTTCTGAGTGTCGGTTGCGACGACGACAGAGTTGTCGGCCTTGGTGTAGCTGCGGAGGGTTAGTTGGGTGGGATCAGAGAGTTTCATTGGCTACTCACGAGGTCTCAATGTCTCCCTCAAGGAGCGTGCAGACGGTCTGCTCGACGACGGTGTGCACACCAGTCTTCTCGTTCTTATCGACCTTGTACAGGCGGATGTTGTCCTTGCCGTAGCGGGCGTAACTAAGTTGAGACATGCTGAAAGAGATATTGAAGAGCTTTAGAATGAGCTATACAGGGAAGTAGCAACTGATCTTTTGTAAGCTGAATGGGGAGGAAAGCTGTTGAGCGCTGGTCTGTAGTGTGAGACGAGAGGAGATAGAGGATGATGCTGGTGGGCGATAAGTGAGGCACTACGACAGTAGATATACTTTAGGACGGGTCCTTATCTGATCATCGTCGAACGGGCGCGGCCGAGACAACGCAAGTTTGCTCTTCACGATTGGAGGGCGGAAGATCGCAGGAGATGGCGGACGGAGCTCTCATGCATTGGAGGAGCTGGCTTTCGGCGACGTCCGATGATGCCATGGGGCGTGCCATTGGCCGGATGCACAGTCCACGTGACACATACAGCAAAGCTCCCTCTGCGGGGCCCGGCGGGAGCAAACTCCAATATTGCTGGCCGGTTAGAGCGGACAAACTCTGCGCGGTATCAGACGATTTCGGTGGAGCCCTGGAGGTGCAGGCGAGGACTGACATGGAGGTTGCAGTAAGCTCCCAGGGCTGCTGCTGCCGAGACGCAGGCTGGCGAGGCGTCGCTCTCCACAGTCGGGGACAATGCGGGCCGATCTTGGTCGAGGGCTGGCCTGGGCTCGACACGGCCGACGTCTCCTAACCCGGGACCTGGTGCATGCCCATTGTGCATGCCCAATTCACACAATCATTGCAACGACTGTCGCTATACTCTGTCTACTACGCTCCCTACCGTCCAGTTGCACCGTGACGCGCCACGTCGCCGCTCTCTTGCACCGCCGCCGCTCCCCCGCCCATCGTCTACTATCAGCACTCCAGTGTCCCTTCGATATCCGCTCGCAGAAGCTCATGAGGCAAGGGCAAGGCGCGGCCGTTATACAGGCATGCGATGCGGCTGGAAGACGTATGGTTAAGGCACGCTCATGACGCCACCCGCGCGCTCCGTCAACGCCCAGGCCGACGCCGACCACGTCTCGCTGCTCGCGCCCTCCCGCAATAGAGATGGCCGCTCGCTGCCCTCGACCGCCTCCAGCGTCATGGCCAGCTCGCGCGGGCAGGCCTCGACGTACGCGACCGCCAGGGAGGCGCCCGGCAGCTTCAACTCGCAGCTGAGACCGACGACCTCGCACGATGGGCGGCTGCGGCCAGATTTCGATAACTACGCCATCATAGTGGGGGAGGACGACTCCACGAACACCGAGCAGCGCCAGGCTGAGCTGCAGGACCAGATCGAGAAGGAGACGAAGATCAAGATTGGCTCGGAGAACCTGCTCGAGGCGCTAAACGCAAAGAATGCAAAGAACACGGCCGGCCAGAGGCTGCAGGTGGAGGAGCAGCTCAACATATCGAACAGGAAGCTGGCGCAGCTGAAGTCGGGACTGGCGGCGGAGATACAGCGAGCAAGGGACATCAAGTCGCCCCCACCAGACCCGCAGAGCAGGCTGTCGTACCTATTTCGGCGGAATCTGTCGCGGTCCCCTTCGCGCCATGTCGCGAAGAAGCAGGAGGAAGAAGAGGACGAAACGGAGTCGCCCACCTTTGTGCTTGCCGAGGTTCTACAGGCACTTGAAGCGGACAACATGCAGCCGGAATACTATGTGGAACGCGCCAACTCTCTGGTCGATCTCCTCAAGCGGCATCCGACGTTGAAGTACGACCTGGCTTGGTCCATATTCGGCCTGAGGATGCAGATGATGCTCCTCAGCGACAGCCGAGAGGTCGTAGCTGCGGCATACCGAGTAATGCGATACGCGTTTACCGACCGCAAGTCCTTACAGATCATCCGCGGGCTGCATACCGATTACCTCGTCATCCTCTCGCTTGTCAAGGAAAGCAAGGCCAGCGTGGAACGAGAACAAGCATTGAAATTCGTTCGGGCGTTTCTTGATGTCAAAGGCGGCGTAGAAGAGATCTCACGCGCCGTCGTACGCATCATCGTCGCGGTAGCTGAGCACACAGACGATCGGCTCAGAAATATAGCCACTCTCACGTTAGCCGAGATTCTCATACGCAAGCCGGAATTATTGGTCGCTGCTGGAGGCATGGGTACCCTGACCGATGCCCTTGGAGAAGGCAATTATCATGCTGCAGAAAGCGTAGGAACCGCATTGGTGTATCTACTGGACACTCCCCACCGACGACAATTTCTGAGATCAGGCCATGAGCTCGAGTCGCCATTCGCCATGTTCACGGATGCGGGTACGGCGCATAGCCACCTCCATGAAGAGAAGCTCAAAGCGAACGCCAAAGTGATTGCGTCCTTACTTAGGAGCTGGCCTGGATTACTTACACTATGCATGGACAGTTTTCTGCCGATAAGATCGCTGCTCATGTCGTTACAAATACCTACGCCACACGTGCGAAATGTCCTACTTGAGTTACTATTTGACATTCTCCGAATCAAGCCCCCTTCGTGGTCCTCTTCGTTCCTAGCTGGACGACGACTGACAACGTATGGCCGGGTCACGAATCTCAAGAACCAAGCCATACAAGAATCATCAAGCGCTAGCCAGGATCCGACGAACAAGTGGAATCTTCTTGAGCATTACGTAGCCGTAGTACTGGCAGCGTTTCTTCATGCCGGTCTCGTTCCGGCTCTGCTTCAAGCTGAAGAGGATCCCCTTACACTTCCGCTGAAACGCAAGACGACGCTTCTATTGGGCGAGATATTGAAAATGGCCAATGAGCTGTTGCCTTCGTCTTGGAGCTCAGAGCTCCAAGTTCTTCCTCAACTTCTGCAGTCAGCTTCCAAGTTCACCACAGAAGACCGCTTTGTCGCCATTGGAACAATCTACCAGGTTGATAGTGTCAATAGAACGCTATACCGGTCGGGAAACAGCTCTCTCTATACAAGCAAAGCTCAAACGCCCAAAGAGAACGACTCTGTAAGCCGACAAACGGACCAGTCGAAAGCCCAAGTGGCTATGCAAGTGGATGAACCAACTTTCCGGGCTATGTTGGTCGACACGCAAGTCCTGGCCACTGTCTCATTCCAGAAATGGAGATGGGATTTGATCCAAACCATCATAGAGGGTCCTCTCCTTAACAGCAAGCGGCTTGAGGAAGCGATAAAAGCTACCAAGTTCATCCATCGTCTTCTTGGATTTTATCGTCCTTTCAAATACCGGTTTTCCGACGTCAAGAACACCAAACCCAACCAACGATATGTGCGAGCCGGATGTGCTCTGATGAACACGCTGCTACAGAATCCAGAGGGCGTAAGATATTTGGGCGACAGTAAATTCATCCGGCAGCTTGCAGAATGTCTGTCCCACTTCGACAGGATGAGCGGTCTGACCTCAGAGTCCCCTATGTTCCAAGTGGACCGGATGAACGAGACACTCACCGGTGGCTACTTTGCGCTCCTGGGCGCCCTGACCAAGGATCCTAAAGGCATCCAGATCCTTGAACGATGGAGAGTTTTGAACATGTTCTATCACATCATCGAACTCCATGACCGCGACGACTTGATCCGGACTCTGCTGAGCAACATGGACTACACTCTAGACGGACATATACGCATCATCATATCAAAAGCAATGACGTCCTGCTCCAAGGAGATTCGGATCTTTGCAACCAGGCTCCTGCGCAAATACGCAACGAGGCCGATGCAGCCTTCGGGTTCTTCGGGTGTCGCAGAGTGGGCCATCAAGTTGCTTGTCACGCAGTTATACGACCCCGACGTCGAAGTCTGCGAAGTGGCTATCAAGATTTTGGAAGAGGCGTGCAACCAAACAGAGTCGCTCGAATTTGTGGTAAAGTGTCGTCCAGCTCTGGATCACTTGGGTGAAATAGGCGCTCCACTATTGCTTCGGTTCCTGTCCACTTCGGTAGGCTACCACTATTTGGATGGTTTGGATTACATCACCCGGGAAATGGATGACTGGTTCCTGGGACGGAATGACACCTACGTGGCCTTGATCGAGGCTTCCATGGCTCGCGCACTGGCCGATATACCTGAGAAGCCTCCAAGCCATCCGTCCTACGACGATGCGCCTGAGACTCTTGAGTATGGCATCGTACCGCCCCACTTCTACCGCGAACTTACCCGGACAAAGGAAGGATGCAAGCTTCTCAAACAAAAAGGACACTTTGACGAGTTTGTCGCCACTATTCGCGATTTTGCGATGGAAAATGACGATCCCGAGATCATACTCAAGCTAAAGGGCTGCTTGTGGGCCGTTGGCAACGTGGGCTCCATGGAACTGGGTGCGCCATTCCTTGAAAGCTCGGACGTGGTGAATTGGATTGTCCAGATTGCAGAAAGGTCCGAAGTCATGTCACTCAGAGGCACGGCTTTCTACGTGCTAGGGCTAATTTCGAGGAGTCTTCACGGACAAGAAATTCTGCTCGAGTGCGGTTGGGATGGTGCGCTCAACGAGGCTGGCGAAGCACTTGGCTTTTGTCTGCCCTTGAACTTTGGCAAGCTTTTTTCGGTTGGTCTTAACAATTCTCCAGTCGCCGGTCCGTGCGCTGACATTATAGATGACGCCATGGAGAACCAAACCGGACAGCATAAGCTGGAAGCGCAAGGCTGAGGTGAGGGTTGCCGTTACCGATAGTGACCCCGTGAATGCGCGTATTCTGAAGCTTGCGACCGACCTGGGTAACACGGTACTAGCCAAGAAGGCAGCAAACGATCTCCAGGCGTACGTGCGACCATTGATCAGTAAACAAGGGTGGCACACTGACTTTTTGACAGGATCAAAGCGAAGAAGGCGTCTGGCTTCACAAAGCCGGCCATCTTCCACAAGGTCATGCAGGTTCTCGAAGCACACCACTTCCGTCTCCCGGCATGTCGATTCGTTCTCGACCTGTTCGACAAGTCTGTGCTCCAGCAGATTGTGCTCGAAGAGGAAGACCAAAGCGAAGAAAGCACCGACTCGGAGTCGGCATCGGACACAGATGGGGCGCCGAAGATATCGTGACATTGATTTCAACGGGTGGGCAAAGTCAGGGCGGCCTGGCGTTCGGTTCGTGTAACAAGAGGGTCAATGTACACTAGTCTTTGGAGCTTGAGCGTTTTCAGGGTTTGGGGCAAGCGGAGATCTTGCATATGGAGTTTTTGGTACTGTCTGTTTGGGAGGCCCCACAGTGGGACGCTTGGGAGTTTTTAAGCGAGGACGATCTGCGACATAGTGAAGGGACCAATTTAGGAGTTGACAGCAGTTTTCTCGACACGAGTCGAGATTTCGGATCGATTGCCGGCGGTGTGACTTGCTCTTTGTTCTAGACGGAGAGCAGCACGAGCAGACGCTGCGAAATAGGCAAAGCGCATCGTGGTCGTCATGACAGGGTCCTCGGAAGGCTGGGCGAGCCGGCACCGAGCCTCAAGTGGCACCCAAGTGCCACATGGAATGACAGACGAGCGTTTTTCTACTAAGAGTGTGAGCGGCCGCTAATTGGCCAAGACGCGCTTTCAGACGACGGCATCGATGACGCTTGCACACCTGCATGAGCATCTTTACAGCTCCACCAGCTGCTGGAATACGAGCCTGTGGGGGCGTGGCCAGACATGCTGCAATGAGGAGCAGGGCCCGCGCAGGTCGGAGGGTGGGTGCCAGAGTGAATACACAGTAAAAGGTCTTGGCGTCCGCCGCCTGGGCTGCACGGCTGCTCAAGATGGGCTGCTTAGGCGGCGTCCCCGGAAATGCCGGTTACGCCGCACGCCTAGCCCCGATGAGTTTTGCGATGGTTCGCAGCTCGCAGACATCCTCAAGCAGTATTCCGCGCAGAAGCTGCAGTCGTTGTGAGAGGGCCGTGCAGAATTTGATAGAAGCGCAGCCAGGATGGGCTAGCGGGGGGGCGTCGATTGGAGCGGCACAATCGATACGCGCGATGCTCGACACTGGCACACTGATCGGGCGAGGGCGCCTTTGTCTTCAGGTCGACCTGGGTGCTGGCGCAGGACGAACATCGCCGATCCATCCCGGCAACGTATCATGCATTCTGCCAACATGGCCGCGCCGCGTCCCCAGTTGATGACCTCGTCGACTCGCGTGCTGGTGGACACACTTGCACTCTTACTGCTTGTCATCTCTCTACGACACGCCCCACCCGTGCGAGAGTCATTGTATATCATCGTTGCCCTTCGACGCTGTTCACTGCCCGACCACCCTGACCACCCCCGCTGCCGTTCCTGCGTCTGCCGCTTACGAAGCTCGACGCACGCTGCCCCGGCCCACGGCTCCGCGTTTGCTGTTTTAGGCCACTGAGCTCTGAGAGCTGGTGCTGTGACCGAGACGTGCAGCCCACCACCCGTCTGCCATCTGCCTCGCACGCCACCACTGTCCGTCCCGAAACCCACCGGACCACGCACATACCGGGAGTTGCGACCTCGAATTCGACCGTAGAAGCAGCTGCCCGCGCAGTACATGGAAGAAGGAGCGACCATACCACGCACAACCTCTGTATGAGTTCGCAACGGAGGAAGGAACTGCTGCTCCCCAACGGCAGCGAGCAGTCGTTCGAGCCACCTCCATATCCGCACGACTTCATGGTGGGCGATGTGCCGCCGCATGAGACTTCGGAGCAAGTCGCCCTGGTCGCCCACGGCGACGCAAGACAGCTGGTCCGTCTCGTGCAGTGCCCGCGGTGCTCGAAGCCCTTCAGTACCCCGGTGACCTTACCATGCGGTCACACTGTGTGTCGTGGCTGTCTGCCCGCCCCGAGACCTCGCGCCAACATATCCTACCCGAACACCCCGGATCGGCTCGTTGGCATTGCCTGTCCGCTGCCACTGTGCGGAGCCGAACATGCGGCGGCAGAGTGTAATGTAGATGTCACGTTGGCCAAGCTGATGGAGCTGATCAAGCTTGAGATGGCCAACCACACC
The DNA here is from genome assembly GCA_010405425.1 of Lentithecium fluviatile CBS 122367. Lineage (NCBI taxonomy): Eukaryota > Fungi > Ascomycota > Dothideomycetes > Pleosporales > Lentitheciaceae > Lentithecium > Lentithecium fluviatile. Next base: position 147,837 of record MU005575.1, on the reverse strand, counting down.
CCAGCCCTCGAGGACACGCCAACTTTTCTGGAGGAAATTCTGCAGTGGGACGAGAACGTGCCAATGGACGAGAAAGAGAAGATGCGAGATATGGCTCACTCGAGGGTGCTGCATGGTGGCCGATTGGTGTCGACCTTCATAATGGCGCAGATGGGCGAGCTGCGGTATCGCTCAGACCTCGCATATATGACGCTGTCGGCATCGGGAGATGAGTATCAAAACTTGGATTCTGCACTGCTGGAACGGCTACGGGAAGTTGTGCACAAAGAGCTCGACTGCCTCGTTTGCTATAACATGATGCTGGATCCGACGACCACCTCTTGCGGCCACACATTCTGCCGCCGCTGTCTTGCACGTGTCATGGACCATAGCAACATCTGTCCAATGTGTCGCACAGGTCTGCATATTCCGCCTTCGCTTCAGAACAAGGGCAGCAACATCCTCCTTAATTCTCTTCTCCATGGCCTGTGTCCCGACCTCGTCGCTGCACGTAGGATGGCCGTGGAGACGGAGGAACTGCCTGGCGATGATGCTCTCAACACCCCGCTTTTTGTTTGCACGTTATCCCTTCCCACTATGCCCACCTTCCTTCATGTGTTCGAGCCTCGGTATCGATTGATGATGCGACGTTGTGCCGAAGGCAATAGACAATTCGGTATGGTCATGTACAATCGATCGTCCGCGTCGCAAGGTGACCTTGGTCCGACCCAGTTCCTCGAATACGGTACGCTATTGGAAATCGTCAATCTTGAGCTACTCCGCGACGGACGCAGCTTCGTCGAAACTCGGGGCATTGGCCGATTCCGAATTCGCGCTCATGGTATGCTCGACGGATATCACGTTGCCCGGGTTGAGCGCGTGGAGGATGTATCTCTGGCTGATGAGGGTGCCCTCGAGCAGAGCGAAACTGTTGCCGCACAAGAAATGGTCAACCAGTTCCGGCGCGAAAATCCTCACCAGTCGCTCCCTGGTCCTCTTGCGCTGAATTTGTATTCGACGCAACAGCTTCTCGAGAGTTGCATGGCCTTCGTCCGCGAAATGCGACATCAAAGCGCACCCTGGCTCAGCGCGCGCATCGTGCAAGTCTACGGCGAACCCCCCGACGATCCCGCGCTCTTCCCGTACTGGTTTGCATCCGTGCTACCCATCGCTGAGGAAGAGAAATATGTGCTGCTACGTACGACAAGAGTTCGTGAGAGGTTAAAAGTCGTGTATTCCTGGATCGCGAGGATACGGGGCCAAAGATGGTGAGTTACCCTTACCTTCCCTTTTGTACTTGTAATTGTTTAGTGATCGCTCCGCGGTGAGGGGTGCCGGAACACGGCTTCAAAATCCGGGCCAGCGTTGTCGAAGGGATCGGCGTCGTCGCGTAACTTTGACATGCATTATCGGGACGCCTCGAGCGGACTATTGCTTCAGAGTTACATGCCGGCTGCTTAGCCCTTTTCGCCAACTCTTGAGCGAAATTTGTACCATTTAGGACTTTGCTGACACGATCCAGGCCTTCAGGAAGCGCATGTTGCATCCTGTGACTTACCGTACTCCCCGTCCTCATCGCCATCATCGCTCCATTTTTTGCGAATAGACCGTCGATCGCATAGTCGGACTGCCATGTCCGACACCCCTTCTATCTTGCCTGATCACATTCACCCTTCATCTCATCTTGGCCTAATTTGAAGCACATCCTTTCTGTCCTACAGCAAGCAACTGCATCAATCCACTTCAAAAAGACTTTTTTTCATTGTAAACTGTTGTTATCATCATTTGTGTTTGCTGGCGGCATCTAGGCTGTTGTGTTTTATGATTACCCCCTTTCAGGAGGACAGACGCTGCTAGGCGATCGTCCATGTTTTTGATCCAGTTGCTAGACTGGCTGGCATTGTTCCTGTTTATGGTCCCGTCTTTCCGAATAGGAGGGTGGGATGCTCGATCTGCGATGTTCGAGTTTGCATGGGTGGAGTTTCATTTGAGTAGGGCTATGATGATGAGTCTGAATGATATACTAGATATCTCCGACGTTGTGCGCTGGTGTGGGTCTGTGGGTTGTAGAGGGCCTGCTGTATGTAGATGATGGATGAGTGGAATGAGATTGTTCGCTCTACCTATTCTTAACGTCTGAGTCTATGCTTAGGACAGTTGTGAAGTTTCGTTACACCGACGTAATAACATCACCTTACCCCAAAACAACTTTCTATTATCAGGTATACGAGATGTTTTCGATTCTATCATGCTCCTTCTCGAGTATCTATGGTAACAGGATTCCATCTATCAACACCCAGCACACGGCACTTCGCGCCTAGAATAATCCTTCTCCCTCCGTCACATTCCACTTATTCACCGGACCCTTGTTCGCTTTCCGGAAACTTATTCCGCACCAACGGATAACAAACAAACTCCCACACCACCCAAAGCAATCATGGCACACTCTCAGCGTCACCGTCTGCTCTAGTAAAGCTGGCGTAGAGCGGCATGCGCACTCAGCTACGCGGGCACTGCGATTACGATGCACTGCTGTTGTGTGGGTACCGGTACTGGTCAGGGAAGGAGTTGAGGTGCGGACTGAGGGTGGATAGAGAATTCCAGCGATGGTGGAAATAGATTGGAGGAGGAAGAGGGGTCCGGTGATGTACGGAGATGCAATTTCTCTCATGGGTACTCATGCTTTGCAGAGTCAGGCGCGGATGAGGCCGGGAGGTGGGGACATAGGAGGTCATAATAGCGATGGGACTATGCAGAAATATGCAGAATGTGCCTAGGGTAAGAATGGTGGTTAGTAACGATGGAGACGCAGATGGAGAGGGAGAGGGGAGATGTTGCAGGGGAGCATTGCGATGTTTGTACAGTGAGATATGGTGGGCTGCTCAGACACTGTTAGGCTAGAGGATTAGCTATGTCACTTGGAATCAAAGCGTACATCAACATAATGTAGAACAAGAACAACAAACTTTCTCCAGCATAGGCAAAATACCGATTCCACTAGATCATTACACAATCATATTTGTTATATTCTAAACAGACAAATCTACTACAGTCAAGTACCACAATAGCTAAGCTATTAACCCATCTTCAGCCCTTGGGCCCAAAAACCAAAATCAACTTTGCGCTCAGAGGAGCATTTCTCTACACCTACACACCCGACCGTCTCCGACGGCAGTCTACAAACGACGAAAAGTGGGCTCACGAACCTTGGCTCCAAAGCAGAACACACAACACAAGGCAGCGCGCATATTTCCACCAAGCGTGCGTGGCTCGTGGTTGTAGTCGGGGTGGCGATAAGGCAAGCGGACGTAGTCAGTCGCCTCGATCCGTGCATTTACCGAGGATGAGAAGGAAATTGGGCGGCTGACCTGAGGGGCAGTGGATCGCTGCCCGGGGGTGTAGTGGTAGGGAGAGTTTTGCGCCTGTGGGCCAGGACACGCGCATAGCTCGTCTGGGGATCCGGGGGTTAGAACTGTGGGCTGAACAGGGGTCTTCGGGAGACGATAGGGCTTATATTGAGACTGATTTTGCGTCTGCGTATACTGGATATAACACCGAGTATCCGAGTGGGGTCCACCAGAAGATTGGGGAGCGCCTTGGGCTGGGTTAACGATCTCGTCTGTAGGTTGGGATGAGCCAGAAGATTGAGCAGCATCTCGAGCTGGGCCAGCATACAGGCCCATAGGCTGCGTATCCGCGCCCATAGCGCGGTGAGACATAGAGCTGTATCCATTAGCCCTGTTGCTCTCTTCTTTGCAAGCTTTAGCACGAAGACGCGCCGCATGCTTTTCAGAAGGAGACATTCGACCCGCGTTTCGCGCGGTGTCTGCCATACCATACCCAGGGCCTTCATCTGGATTACCTGTGCGCTCGCAGGGCACCAGAGGGTGGGTGGGCTCATAGCTACGGCTAGAGTATGACGGACTCTGAATAGGAGGACATGTCTCGTCACGGCCGGCGCGAGTCGCGTTCTGAGTCGGAGGCTGTGAGACAGTCTGAGCAGTAGCTGAAGCGTCCACGCCGTTACTAGTACAATGGTTAGTGCTATTGCTAGGCTGGGACAAGGTCTCAACCGGGGAAGCGGCGAGGTTCTCAACGGAGAAGTCGTCGCTGCGGATGGAAGACATGGTACCAAAACGGTACGATGCCATGTCGAGGAGTGTTTTGAATGTTGCTCGAAGGTTTTCTTCGAGTTGTTCGTAAGTTTTTGGAGCAAAGGCTATCTGACGAGAGTCCCTGATAGATTTTAAAAGTGCCGGCAGCACATACATTGTACATGCAGTGTACCTACCCCTGAACAGTGAGTAATCGCAGCCAGAAGGTGGCTGCTATGCCGCCAGGTTTGGGCGTTTCAAGACGACGAAAGCGCAATTCACTTGCGCGTTGTGTAATAGAGGTGCTGCACATGGCATTTCCGTTGGCTTGAAAGTGGCTAGAAGGGTGTTTGGCCGCATCGTTGCGCTCCTAAGGTGACCAGGCGTGAGGGCCAGCAAGTGCCATGACCAGTATCTTGCTTGTATTAGTAGAAACTGCAAGGTTTAGTGTCTGCATATGTGGTCCCGCTCCGAGGTGGGTGATGTGCTATCGGGATTGTAGCAGCTTTGGAAGCCCCACTGGCGTTTACCCCTTCCCTCGAATACAACCGGGGCGAGTACCGAATGATTTGAAATTTAAGACAGAAGTGAGGATCCAACTGAGTCGAAATGCTGCTTATGAGGGGAAAATGCATACATATTTGGAAGCGATGATCAATTTCGAACGCCGACGGGCAAAATATGCTAACGGAAGCTAAATGCGGACGGATTGAAACTGACTGAGACATCTACCTACGACCCACTTTGAAGAAGCAAGCGACGAGAAAAACACAAATTTGTGTTTGTAAGAATTCAAGCAGAGAAGTAACGGGTAGTGCGGGTTGAAGAGGAACCTACGTCCTTTGCATCATAATAGGCCGACGATGCTGGTATGCAAACCGTAAAGACGATGGTTCTTCATGCTATCATGGTGGCGGCGTTACTTGCCTTGCGCCGCCGCCTCCCGTACAGTGTGTATACTTTCCGTAGCCAGTATAATGTTTCGTAGACTGATTTTAGTGCCTTCCCGAGCGAAGTTCCCATTCCGGCCACGGATGCACCCATGAAACTTACCGGGAAGTCTTCATTAAAAATGTCGCTGAACGGTAAATCCCACGGGATTCCGGGCGTACGCTGGGTACCAAATATCTTCGGGCAATTTCCAGCGCTTGCCTTGGACGAAGGCGACTTCTCCGAGCAGAGATCATCGTCATCGGAGTCATAGTGGGCACTCCATCTTCCACGCTGGCAATATTGGAGAATAACGACCGCCTGATGGATGATTCTGGTGCGTTGTCGCGACATGTGCAAGCGTTGAGCGTGCGCAAGTTTCCATAATGGCCAGGCGTCCGATGACGAGTTGTCGTGATGGCGTGTTTCGCGGGTGGGTTCTCAGGCAGCCTCATTTCGCGCCGTCTCATAGGCCCGAATTGTGCTGCCTTAGTAGCACCCGCCCATCGACATTGTAGACCTCTGGAATGGCGAGAAGATAACGAAATAATGACTCGCGACGGGAAAACACGCATGAGACACGTACGTACGCTCGCCATCGACGGCGCCGTCCCGTCTTGTATCTGTGGCGACAGACCCCCATCGACCCTCTCAACTCGAGGCAACTAGAAAGCGCCCGGAACCGGAAGCCCAAGAGGTAAAGAGCAGCCTGGAGCTTGACATAATGAGATCGGCTGAACCAAACGTTGTTCCGCCGGCTCGTTGTAATTCCGCCGCCGGAAGTTTGCAGGCACCTCTTTCGCAGATGGGCGAAACACACAGAAAACGGAGCCTGCTCGAGGACGAACGACGGCCTTCGAAGCGAAATTTACAAACACCCATGGGACTTTCATGTGACGTGCGACGATACGGCGGCAAGACGGACGGGCCAGGCTAAACGTCCATTTTGCTTCCCTCGTGCTTCCATGGCAGGGTACTTACCCCAGAAAAAGAGCAAATCTCCCGGCAGTAGCACCGCCGTTGCGCTCGTGTACGAAGCCGAAGTATATTGCGACGATATGCGGGGATATTGCAGTGCTGTGGGTGCTATGGGTGAGCGCCCGGAAAAATAGATTGCGCAGTATGGGGTGCAGATGGTTCGAGAAGCCTTCCCGCCCTTCTTTCTGCCAGGCCCGGTCGATCGCGAAGGTAGCGAAGACGAGCCGCAATCAATTTTGATAGCGGAGGAGAGCGTGACTTTGCAAAAGCAATGCAGCTTGGGCTGATGTTGCGGCGATTGCCTGAATAGGGAGGAGTACGACGCAGCTGTGTTTCGTCCCGCCACCTGTGGACCATCATCAGCAGCTGCACTACCGCGGGCTGACCTCATTTGGGCTTTAGGCGATGCTGAATGATTTGTACCGGTTTTTAGCTTCGTCCCGGGCCCGTTGGAACTGCGCACCGGGGAGAGTTGGGAGGCACAGCTAGTTGAGTTGGGTCAAGAAACGATAAGCATGGGATTCCAACACTGGTCCAACATGAAGGAGGCATCTGCGGCATGCAGCAAAGGCCCCCTGGATTCCCCTGGGAAACCGCGCGGAGACCGATTGTGAAACGCAGTTGGTGGGCCGTCAACTGGACTGAGCCGAGACCCTGACGCCATCTCGCGCGGAGCTTCGACGTCCTTCAGCAGCCTTCTACGGGGTCGTGGAGTCGCTGCGAGGATGCCGCGAGGGCAGTAAAGAGATGCCTAAATTATCCATGGGCTCAATACATCGAGTCTCGTACGCGTAGGCGTCGGTAGAGTCACTAAAGTGCGGTTTACGAGGGGCAAGTGCGTTACAGGCAGCCAGGATCACGAACCAGGGAGGGGCACGGGCCGCAATCGGGGTAAAGACGCCGCTTCCAAAATAAATTGGCGCTACACCGCTTCGGGAAAGCGACACTGCGCCCCCTGCAGCCGTGAGCGGGCATAAAGGACACCTGTCCTCTCGCACCACGGCGAATATCAGCCCGCCATCTCCTCCCCTCCAGATGCACGCTCCGCACACAAAGCATCGACAACCCACACTACAGGGGCATGGACTCCTTTTTTGACACCACCTTCGCACAATCATCAATCTCGACCTCCGCCATGAACTCGCAGTACGGCATGACACCGCCACCCGCTGACCTCCCCCCCACCACTATCAAGATGGAGGACCTCCAGGTCCCCTTCGAGTCACAGTCACACCCCTCGATAGACTCGCGGTCGTCGTCGACACCCTCGGTCAGCGGCTCCGTCAGCGGCTCCGTCAACGGCGATGGCAAGACGGTGAAGAAGCGCAAGTCGTGGGGCCAGGTGCTCCCCGAGCCCAAGACCAACCTGCCCCCGCGCAAGCGGGCCAAGACCGAGGACGAGAAGGAGCAGCGCCGCATCGAACGCGTCAAGCGGAATCGTCTGGCCGCTCACAACTCGCGGGAACGCAAGCGCCAGGAGTACGAGCATATCCAAATTGAAAAGGACAAGCTCGAGGCAGACCTCGACGCCGCCCGGCGTGCCATAGCCCAAATGGGCGCCGAGCTGAAGGCCTACCGTGAAAAGTACCCCGGCGGCGTCGACTTTGTCTTCGACACCGCCTCCGACCTCGATTCCTTCCTCTCCTCCACCGACACCATCAACCCCGCCGCGACCACATCATCGTCGTTCCCCAGCCCCGTCTCCATGACCATGGACAGCATCGACTCACCCCGGGACTCCTCCTGCCAGCCCGAGACGCCAGACTACAGCGAGGTGGCCCCTGACTTCGACACGACACGATATCCTGCAGAGATATTGTGCGACCTGCAGTGTCAGTCGACGTCAGCGGCGCCAGCCTCGCTAGCAGCGATCTGGGCTTTCCTTTCTCTTTTCAACCTGTCGCTCCAGCTCCCGTGGACGACAAGCCTATCGACAATCTTTTCGACTTCGACCAGTTCCCAGACGCGACCCCCACCAATGGCGCTCTGGAACCCGCTCCTGGCCTGGTGGACGGCGACGTCTTCTTCTCTTCCAGCCTCTTCACCCACCACGATGGCGGCTTTGGCCTTTCTGACCACCTTGATGCAAAGTGCTTCGACTTGCAGACAGCCCCTGGCGCAACTCACGTTAGCGACGGGGCTTTCGCAGCGAGCCACTAGCATCGGGCAGGTCGCTTGGGCATTGAAGGCATCGCGGCGGGCTAACGATGGCGGGATGAAGCAGAGGCGTTTTCGGTCATTAAGGTCAAGACAAATGGGTTGGCGGCGTAAAGGTTCTTTGACATTAAGAAGAGAGATTACCAGAGCATTAGGACGGAGTCTTGATGCGGTATCGTCACGGCAAATACAGAGCGGGCATTGTGTTTGACTACTCTAACGACAACCTTTGGTTTTTTTTGGTTGACGAGCGTGGTTGCGGATATCCTGGATATTATGTGCAGGTATCTTGATGGTGGACAAGATTTGTACCAAGGGCTGGTGCCTTTCACGTAAAGCCAATCAACCATTCTCCACATCATTTGACTCCATCTTGATCTATCGTGATTTGTTTTTCGCAAATTTCCTTCAGTGTGCCACCTCGTTTCACACCATGCTCTCGCCCGACTCAGCCCTCGTCAGCTTACGCTAGTCTCGCTATCAATGCCCGCCTTTGTCCCCGCTGCACATGCACATCAGCCTTCCACACTCAGCCCACAATAAGCCTGCCAGTCCACGCAGCGAACAAAGCACGACGCCAAAATTCGGATATCATGGAACAATTTCATTCATCATCAAGTCGGTAAGCTAGCCATTTCAGGCAACCCGCCTCCCTTCAAGCTCCAATGCTATTCCATTCCTTGCCGTGCGAACCTTACTCAGGCCTGCCCTAGCACGCCTTACTTGCAACCTTATCACAGTTTCGCAAAGGCCCCCGCAACGTCTGCTTCTTTGTCACGTCATCGCCTCCGCGATTATGACGAGCCCTTGGTGACCTGATCGACAGCCGCGGGCTTGTTGGAGTCGTTTGCTGAGCCGCCCTGGCCGGTGCCGATGATGCCCGAGCCGCCGCCGCTGGCGTTCATACCGGGGAGTGCTGTCTCCTCATTAGCTGCATTCCGGGGTGTTGGGTCGATGCTCGGGACGTACCTGCGCCTTTCTCGCCCTCGGGTATGGGCGCGACTTTTTGGGTGTGCTTGAGGGTGTCCTGGGGAAACGGCGTTAGCATGACGTCGTTGTCTGAGTTCCAAATAGAAGGGATGTGAGGATGGCAGGTGAGAGCTCCGCTACGCCTTGTCCTGATCTTCATAGAGAGATTGGTAGGAAGAGGCGTGCAAGACACCAAGCATCATGGAAGGAAGGAAGCAGCCAGAATAGCCTTTTTTCCAAGTTTCGCTCCTCATGCATATCCTGCCTCGCCTCCACCACCACATGCGCCTCGCCTTCAGTTGCATCATTCGGGAACCCAACCCGGGCCAGGGCGTAGAGTTTCTCGAGCGCAGTTCCGACGGCGTCGTCGAAGGCCAAAGGTCATGCAGGCACAGCATGCATGTTGTGCCGCAAACGCAGACCTCAAGGTTGAGGACGCCCAGTACAAGCTTCATCCTTCGACAGCGAAGGAGTCATGCAACGAGTTGGGAGAGTTGGATACTTACATCGCCGCTTGCGCCATGGATGAGGTTCTCGGAGGCCTCGATAGGGCCGTTGTCGGAAGAGCCGTCTCCGTTGCGAGGCATGTTGATTCTGATATGGAGTTGAAAGATTTGAAGTGTCGATATATTCGGATTGGGATTGACGACTAAGAATTGCTGTTGTGGCTGCACAGTTCTTTCGTGACAGCTTTTTTATATAGCACAAGGACTTAGTTCGGTACCTGAGAGACTGACGTCACAGTGACGAGCGACTGTTGCGTAGACCCACAGGAAGCTTCAGATTTGCCTGTGAAGATCCGCTAATTTTACCTGATATGAGAGCGATGGAACGGCCATCATGATATTCCCAAGGTTGGGCTGTTGAGGGGTTGTCACGCGAGCTGGTTGACAGGGGTTGTAGAGGAACTTTGGTTGCACTGATGCAGATGTCTATAATCTTTATACCCGATGTCGAGAAGACTGAAGAAAAAAAACTCCCCGTCCTTTTCCTCGTGTCCCATTACAGTCGTTAACCCCTTGTAAAACCACGCCTAAAAACATATTCCGAAAACGAGATGCCCTCGTGACCTCCACTCTGAGCTATTGCATCACCTACTAAGAGGGCAACACCAGAGCAGAGAGATTCGCAGAAGGCTGCCGTCCCTCGATCAACTCCGCCATGACAAGCCCGGTACCCGGTGCCTGCGAAATACCCCACGCACCGTGACCAGCCGCTAGGAAGACACCCCCTTCGCCTCCTCCGCGAGTCTTGATGCCGCCTGCAAGTTTCTCGTCAGGAACGCGACATACGAGGGGACGACCGCTGGACGATACCGGGCGGAAACACTGCGTGAAAGTTAGTAGGGAGCACTCGCTGGAGCTGGGATAATGTAGTCGTACCAAGGCCTCGCGCAAGACCTCCATGGGCTTGCCATCGACGGTGCCAATCATTTCGGCAGCACACTGCTTCATCTTTTGCATTGCTTCATCCACCACCATTACGTCCGTAGCTAGCTCCGGCAGGGGCATCATCGTGGTGTTCAGTCCAGCGAGGTACAGCTCTCCCCCTACCCTCGAAAACCACTCCGGTGAGAACCCAAGGCTGTCCGTGGCGAAGACCGCATGGCAGGGCTCTTTGTCGGCTTCGGCAGGGTTGTGGAACGGATTCCGTATAAGGAGTGAGTGACCGGCTAGCGAGGCAACCGGTATGCGAGCTTTTGACTTTGGGAAGAGTGTTGAGAAGACACGGGGTGTCCAGGCGCCAGCGGCTATGAGAAGACGGGTGCATGGTACTGAATGCGATTAGCTGGTGTCATATGGAAGTGTAGGTGTGGCTTACGCTCCGTCTCCGCTCCGTCATTGCTGATTCGCACGCCGTTCAGCTGGTTGTTCTCGTCCCTAGAGACAGATATGGCTCTCGCAGGCTGATGCAGCTTCACTCCCCTCTCTAAGCACCTCGCAAGCAGCCACTGGCAGAATCTGAGCGGATCACTGAGGAGCGTTAGCCTCGATCCACCTGCGACCCGCGACCCGCGACCACCGATCCGACTCTGTGCGACCGCACTTACATCTGTCCAACTGTGCCCTCCCGGCTAATTGCCTCCAGACTCCCCTCATCCCCTCGCTTCAACCATCTCGGTCCGAAGCCATCCTTGCCCGGCCCCTTCGCCCCCGTAGCCTGCGCCCTGCTCGTTCCCTGCTCCAGCCAATCTTCTCCACTACCTCCCACGGCAGCCTCACTGTCGTGACTCAGACTTAGACTTGTGCTCAAAGAGAATCCCCACGTGTTCCTGCCATCATACTTCTCCGCGAGCAATTTGTGAAGGGCGAAGGAGAGCGCGCCGAGGGAGGCATTGGAGGGTGCAAACCCTACAGTCTGTTAGCTACGTCTGCATTGGCCAATTGTAGGTGTATGTATAATAGGAAGGGTGGCATGAGACATACAATCGGCGGCCAGGAAACCACCCGCGAGACCAGATGCACAGTAGAAAAGCTGCGGGCTTGAATCCACAAGGTGGATGCTCTCAGGCTTCGTCTTGCCCGATTGACTCAAATAGTAGGCTGTCGAAAGACCAATGATTCCAGCACCGAGAATCACGGTATCGCCACTTGGGGAGCTCATCTTGTCGTCGGCGGGGTATTGACGAGGGGCAGAGGAACGCTGTTAAATGTGGCGGAGCAAAGATATAGCAAGGGCAAAGGCGTTGAGAGAGGCGCATGAGCGCCAACGAACGATCGTTCCATTCTCAGAGCTGGTGATGGAAGCAAGTTTGCAAAGAAATCGTACGATTCTTTCCGATGGGGTGGTGTTGTTTGTCGACGGCGGAGGGCGCCCCGGCCTGCCAAGGCATGCGCGTGACTAAGGTGGCCTGACTTTGGTTCGATAGTGAGGGTTCTGGTACGTCAACGGCCCGTGGTGCATTAAGTGATCTCCCATCCGTGTGGGGCAATAAGATCGATTTGGGGTGACGAACGGACCCACGCGACGCTCAGAACCTTTTGAAGACAATGCCGAGTTGCTACTCCGCTACGATACTATCCTTGTGCGCTAGGAATGAATACAAGAACCCTCAACCAAAAGCTATCCACTATGATCGACACCAAAACCACGCGTTTCTTGTGTAACCTGCGACATCACCGGCTCATCCCCCAAGACTCCTGCTCATGACTCTAATCGAGTCTTCCACCTCTGCCCTCACATTGGCACTCGTCACCTCATCCAATGGAGCTGACTGGATTTCGGAAAAATCGTCGCTGTATTCGGAAGCGTGGTGCGCCTCAGCTTCTTCGTGGTAGAGCATCGGGCCAGCATAGGCGCGGATAATGTCCTGCAGCGTCTCCTTATCGTCTGCGAACACCTGCACCTCGGGCTGAACGGCATCCTTGACAAGCTCAACGGTCGCATCGATGAACTTCCTATTCAAGACCTCTTCGTCTGGAACGGTCAAGTCGGTAGCCTCCGTGTCGGCTTCAGTGTGGTCGGAAGTAGATGGCTGAGAGCCTTTCCGCGTTGACTCGTTACCGTATCCCGTACCATCGTAATGACCGGTATGGCGACTCCAAGTACTTGCACCACGTTCAAGTTGGCACTTGTCCTCGTTGGCGATGGCCGGATCGTCCCAGACGACATAGGCCAGATCACCACCAATATCTCCGGCATCTGGTGCCCTCCTTGTGGGCGAATCAAGAGTGAAGGCGTCTTCGGTGTGAAGCGACGCGACTTCATCAGAATGGAGGGGCTCCAGCTTTCCGGAAAGAGACTCGGGCGGATGATCCGGGACTGTCTCTGCATTCATGACTAGCAACGCTATGATTTCGGCGTCGGCCGCGGGATCGAGTTCGTCTGAGGTGACCACACTGTCTTCGCGCTCGTGACGGTGTTTCTCAGGAGCCTTAACAGAAAAGTAGTCCTCATTGTTGCCCGCGTGTGCGACATTCGCGAGCATCGACGGAGCAGACGGTGACGAAACGACGATTGCTGGCGCCCCGCAATCATCTAACGGCAGGTTAGTGCCTGGCATAGGCGTAGGAAGCGGATCAGCACATCCGGTCACACTGGAAGGTGATTCTCCAACTAGGACGGTATCGGCGGCGCCACTGAGGATAGCCTCTTGTACAGAAGCCCTCTGAAGAGGAGCAGGGGATTCCGGCATAGTTCCCACCGTGAAGGCTGAAAGGCCTGGGGGCGTGTTGAATGCTGGAGCTGGCTGTTTGGCTGATGGTGGTACTGAGATAGGCGACGAGCGGTGAACAAACATGCTCGATGAGCTGGAGGTCTTGCGCACTGCAAACATTGGCTGATCGGGCGGTGACACCTCGAAATTAAGCGCTAGAGATGGCATCTCTTTAGCAGGTGTCTGAGGAACATTCGGCTCGGGTTTCTCAGGCGAATCGTCCCAGGGCTTGGGGTTGTTGTGAGCCGAGCGGAGGCTACGCAGAGACCCGATGCTCCTCAGCGATCCCAGTAGGCGCTTGCGTCTGGAAGGACTATCTCTAACCGGCGAACAATCTCCTGCAGCTGGACCGCCGAACTCATCGATGCTGTACGGTGCGAAGTCCCTGTTAGGGCTTGTCTGGCTGCTGGTTGAATCCGAACTACGGAGGTTAGCCTCGACAGTCTGCAACATGCGATTGATCATTGAAGCGCACCCGGTTGGACTTTGGTCGTTGTTGAAAGAATAGAGTCCGGAGAGACTCTTCTTGGTCCGGATAGCCAAGCGTTTGAAGGTCATGGCTGATCGTTGATGCTGCCTCTCGGGGGCAGCTGAGACTAGCTGCGTGGTTGTTCACAGTGAAGAGTAACGGGGAGGCAAGGAGGCGAGAAAGCCATGTGTCGGAATCGTTCATGCGCTCTTGACGAATGGTACTGTTTGTTGACAAACAGACAGTACGTCGGCTCCGGCGAAGAAGCAGTGGACGGGAGTGCGGTAGGTCTTGCCGGAGAGAAGGAAGTGACGACGGCTCACGCGGTGAAAGATTTGGGAAACAAGCCAAGCACACCAACCGCCTAAAGGTATAACATAAATCGACCCTACGCCTGTAAGGGGTGTGAGGGTAATCGGGACCAACTATGCAGGCTGATTGTTTCTCGAGAATTATCTACTGCGAGAGGACGGAATTGAGTCGAGAGCTAATGTGGTCCATTGCTCTTTTCAAAAATAAAGATATTGGTTGGTCTGCTGGAGGTGCACAACCAAATTCTAACCCACATATGCTCTCCACGGGTTTTGACGGGTTGCTGGACAAGTGGCGGTACAAGTTTACGAAGCATAAAGTCTGATGGTTTGCAAGATTTGGTTACGATGTAACGTTCGCGTCAATGCTCAAACGTATTGCTGTGGTTACTGGAGAGGATAAATGGCAGAGATTCGGAGCTCAAGTGCTGTGAATGGATGTCTGAGGTGAAGCTAACGGCACGTGACAACAAACGACCTGCGCTTGTGGTCCGTGCTGCTAGCTCCAACACGCTCAGAAAGTCGCGATCCACACCATCACCTTGCGCAACTCACAGCCTCATCCACCGCACTTTCTCTCGCCTGAACACCCCTTCCGAACGCAGTATTAACTCCGCTATCGTGCTCTGACCTACCCACCAGCGCGACTTCCGATTAGCAACCGCGGCAATGGCGCGCGGCCGACCTTCACGAGCTGCAGCTGTTCGCAGCACACCCGCCCGCAGCGCAACACCGCAAACCTTCGACGACGAAGACATGATTGACGCCCCCGAATCGCGCGCTGAGACCCCGGTCGAAGAGGAAGATGTCGGCACACCCCCGCCCGAGTCTGATGAGGAAAAGGCGCCCTCTGAGCGCTCCATCACCCCCGTTGTCGTAGTCCCGCGCAAGAAGCGTCTCGGTCGCCCGCCTAAGAACCGGCCTGCAGACTGGAATGTCATTCCCGACAATACCTCGGAGGGCGGCACTCCTATCAAGCGCAAGCGCGGGCGACCGGCTGGTGGAGGCTTCCGAGGACGAGCCAAGGGCGGACCGTCGCATACGACTCGCGTCCCCATTGACAAGGATGGCAATATGATGGACGTTGTCGACGACGAGGTGGGATTGTCCGAGGATCCAGAGGGCGAGGAGAAGGTCGATAAGCTGGGCAATCTCCAGGGCGGCCGAGACTACCGTGTGCGTGTGTTCACAATCACTGGACGCGGCGACCGGCTCTATATGCTGTCCACCGAACCAGCGCGCTGTTGCGGCTTCAGGGACAGCTACCTGTTCTTCACAAAGCACATGAAGCTCTACAAGATCATCATCGACGATAGCGAGAAGAAAGATCTGATTGATCGTGAAATCATACCGCATTCCTACAAGGGGCGAGCGATTGGTGTTGTCACGGCGCGCTCAGTCTTCAGGGAGTTCGGTGCGCGCATCATTATCGGCGGAAAGAGGATCATCGACGACTACTACGTGACTGCAGCGAGGGAGCGAGGCGACATCGAGGGCGAATTAGCTGATCCCAACGATACGCTCCCACCGCCAGGCGAACCGTACAACAAGAACCAGTATGTTGCCTGGCATGGCGCCAGCTCCGTCTACCATACCGGAGCCCCCAGCGTCCCCACTGCGAATGGCAAGCCGGTACCTGGAAAGAGGAAGGTCAATATTACCTCCGCCAACTGGCAATTCGAGCATGCTAGATCTGCTAGGTAAGCCCTCACTTCAGAGAACGTCGCTGTAATTTAGCCCACTAACGTGTCATAGCCGATTCAACACCAACCTCTCAGCACTCCGTAAAGCCAACATGCAAGGCATTTACGACCCGCACACGAATCTCATGTGCTACCCCAAGAGCACACAGCCGACTCATGCGAAATGGGAAGAGGTGCCACTGGCAGAGAGCGATGTGCCACCGCTCGTCCGCAAGCACTATCTTGTAGTCGACACATATGTTCAGAAACCACCGTACGCTGGCCTAGGCCTGCCTGGGCCGGATGCTGATTTCCTTGATATCGGTCCAAACGGCTTGCCTGACCTGGAAGAGGAGGACATCACGACCTTGGACTCTGAAGCGCGAGCTGCCTTTTTGCAAGCGAAACGCGACGAGGAGTGGTGGAGGGTCCAATTCGGCTCGGAGACTGTCGATGGCGCGCGGCCCAAGATTAAGATAGGGTTTACAGGCGTTCCGGTTTGATTGCGGTTACGATAATGTAATTTTATTTAGAGATACCACGGAATTGGGCCAATGGCGCTTGTAAGACGATGAACTAACGGCATACTGCACATCAACAAGTATTCACAACTTTCAATGTCTTACTATTCTTCCCTTTCTTTGTTCTTCGAGGCTCGTCTTTATACACTAGCGCCAGTCCCCGAAAGGATCGTCGGTCTTTGCTTATTAGTTGTCGGTACTCGTGACGAGTGCTCCGTTCTACTAGTACTCTCCATCCTTTGTTCTATCCACACATTGTCAGGTCGTTGCCAATTTGGGCCATGTTCTAGAAGAAAGGGTACCACATGTGGCCGTGCCAAGGCTTAAAACGACAAAGGACGATGGTTTCGAACGCCAACCGCTCGTCTGGTTTCCAGAGGACTGGAAACAGGATGGCGACATGGCACAACAAAGACTTGGGCATTGGTACCGCACCGTGATCGTTATCATGGTGCGTATTCCAAAATTTCCCAGAGGTCTGCTCGAGAGAATTACGTACGCTCGCATTACTGACAAGATCCAAACCTGAGGCCGATACGATGCCTCTCGGACAGTTTGCGAACCAAACACAGGCAAAGTGCACCCCGCTCTTGCTGGACAAGGCGCTCTTTTCGGACCGTGGTGGATGTAAGTCTCCGAGTCTGGTTGAGTGAGCGGAGCTGATGCACAGTGGCAGATCAACTCGGCCGCTACTGCGGTCTGGGATCGTTCGAAGACGGAATTACATGTTGTTTTTCCTGTCCGATTCAAGACTGGCTCTATCCGCCAGGGACGTCTTTCGTGCCATCCCCTCGCTCTTCCGCGTTGGTAGTTAACGCTTCGCGATTTAGATTGGCAACAACAGCTCCGCATTCCGAACTACCTCTCCCTCCTCTCCGTAATCCTCTGCTACTTCCTTCTCCTTTCCTTTGCTGTCCTGCCCGCCGAAGCGACCCACCGCCATTATCTCTCCGTTGTTCTGCTGTTTCCTGTTCTATTCATCTCGCTATCATTCGCTATCCCCGTCTCTACCGATCCGCACATGTGCCACGATAAAATCACGCCTCACGACATGAAGTCCTCCATGTCCTGTGCCTGGACCGGCTCGCTCGTCACCATTGGGGGCCTTGGCTGCGTCGTTTGGGTCTTCCTCCGCTCACTCTCGGTTCACATCAGGATCTTCTGGGACAAAGATCCGGGACGGAGGTTCAAGTGGGGCAGCATCGTTTTTGGGACGCTCATGCCTTTGGTCTTCCTGATTGCCATATTGGCGGTCACCGGATTGAGTTACCGGATGGGGCAGACATGCCTTCCTAACCACGAGAATGCCATTGTGACATTCTGGGTTGACTCGTCATCTTCGCTATCCTGGCCTTCATCCTCCAAGCCGTCACGACGGGATACTGCTTCTTCGTCTACATGCGCACGCTGCGCCGCGAACGGCGTGCGTCAGCTCTCAATTTGTATCGGCACAGGCAAACACGCGCTAAAGCCGAGACCTGGACTCATGTCAAACGATTGTTCCTTCTCCAGTGGCGGAACATCCTGGTCAGTGTGTTTGTTATCATTGGGAGTATCAGCTTCTTTATTGTGTTTTGGACACAGGACTCGAAGCTTGGACGTGCGTTCGATGGTCCCAATAATATCAAGCCGGTTAAGACTTGGATCATCTGCCAGACGCTGAGTGCGGGTGACAAGGAGGGGTGTAGGAAGTATGTCAAGGACTTTACAGTGGATCAGGCTGCTGTACTCACTTCGCTGATTTTAGCTTCTGTAATTTCATCCTGCGCTTCCTCTATACTGTTTTGTGCTAACGACTACCACCAGCTTGTCGGCATAGAGATCTTCATCCTACTCTTCCGTGTATCCATGCTCTCAGCCTGGGCTTCCCTCTTCCGCCGCGGCACCCACCTCCTCCGCAAAGGCCGCTCTCCAACACCCCAACTCACATCACTTGAGAACCTTGAGAAATACCAGCCGTCCTCGCCGAGGAGACATGTACCCTTGTTCTCCTCAGCCTTCAGCGCAGACACACCGAGTTCCAGCAGTTCCAACAACCCCCAAAGACACAGCGTCGCGGAGAGCGGTAACAGTAACAGTGCAGATGCCAACGCAGCGGAAATGGGTGTCCTAGCCCAACGCCCGACATATGAGTGCGTGACAAGTAACACCGGCCTCAAAACACCTCCAGGTGTCCAACGCTTCAACTCGTTCTTCGACGACGGGAGCTCGGCTCCACCTTCAGTGACCAGTTCCTGTGCCGAAACGCCCGTCTTCGCCATCAATACGGACATTCCGCCACACCAACCTCCCATGTCCCGCGGTATATCACCCCAACCCTCTTCTCGCCGCCTCTCCCAGATCCAACCTGAGCAATCGCTCGACGGTGCATCTCCACACTCATACACGCCGATGCGCGATGCGCCGTCTCCCCCGCCATCACGTAGCAGCGTTTCTGGGAGATACACACCCATTCCAATCAGCAGAGAGTCCTCTTTCTCAGGGTCGGGTATCAAGAAGATGAACTCAAGTAAGGTGAGGGGAAGAATCTCGTCGCCTGTTCCTACGAGCTTTATGCATGTAGGCGGCGCGTTTCTAGATCGGGATGAGGAGAGTGGGGCTGTGGGGGGTGTGAGGAGGAGTGACAGTCGGGGGAGTGGGCCGTTGAGTATGCATCCGGTTGAGGAGAGTGATTTGGATTAGAGGCGGGATGTCTCGAGCTGTGTCTGAGGGGTAGATGGAGGGAGATTTTGTAATACTAGCTTTTCTTAGTGTATTCTACGTCCATGTATCCTAGCCTCTGTACCCAGTCCAACTTGAAAACCCAAATAGTCCCGTTCAACCTACGCTGACTTGCTCAACAACCCTTCATTTCCTTCTCACTCACAACCCCCTCACCCAATTTCTCCCTCAAGCCCTCACTCCACTCATCCATATTCCCAGCGCTCCTCGCCCTCTCCGCTATCGCCCCAAACATCTTCCTAAGCCCATCCACACTAAGCTCATCCCCAATATCTACTTTTACAACCTCCCTAGCAAGCGCGTACAAAGCCCTGAGTCCGCCCTCCTCCTCCCCATCGACCCGACCACTCTTACAATGGGCCTCTATCTCCCGATCGTCCATCGTCTTAACAATATCATGCACCAACTCCAATATGTGCTTACAAAACGTCCTCTCCATACCCTTGGTCTCCATCAGCGCCTCCGCATCCACAAACACCACATTCGGCAGGCCGTCGACACACCGCACCGCAGGGGAAACCTCTTTCATGATATTCCGCGCATTCCGGGCCTCGCCATAGAAGTGATCCTTAGCGGACCACAGCGTTTCCTGCGCGATCAGCATCGCAAGAAAGATGTGTGTTATTAGGCTGGCGGGAAATTCTTTATACACCCCTTTCAGAGATGAGAGTGTAGGTCCTCAGACGAGACTCATCGTGTACCACTGCTTGCCGTCGCCGTTGCCCTCACCGCTGTTATCGATGTGGCGGATGAGCGGGAATAGCGTGTTGATTTCTGTGGTCGAGCTACCCAGGGCAGCGACTCCTTGAGCGTCTTTGAGAAGTCGGACTATCTGCATGTTTGTTTTCGCGTGGTAATTTACGACAGATTCCGTAATATTTTGGGACTTTGAGGGCTACGAGGTGGGAGATGGTGGGGTCGGAGGTATGGGATAAGGGTAGAACGAGGTAGATGCTGCCGTCATAGTCGGTGCCTAGGTGTTTTAGGGATGTGCATAAGGTGCTGGGGTTGGGGAAGGGTTGGGGTGGTCCGAAGTTGGAGGACATTTTTTGAATTTTGGGGATTGCGGTACTTTTGGTGAGGAGTTGGAGACTGGATGGAGGCTTTCGGGGTGGTGTCTTATAGTGTTTTCACGAAGCAGTAGCGGTTTGTGAGATGATCTGCTGCTCATCTCCTTCTCGGTTTGACCAAGTCATTAGTGGGAACAAACTTCTCTGGCTTGATTTGTTCAACATCGTGACAATCATTGTCCGGGAGTCACAAGAGACATCACACTACACGTGACGCTAAATAACTCTCAAACTCGGTGTCATCAATCCTACTTAATTGCCAATTATCGCTAGAGTGGTCTCCAGCTGAATGGCTAAAGTAGGGTATTATCTCCTTATCGCACGTTCGCTAAATAGCTGACACTATGCTATATCTGTCAGCTAGGGCGTCAAGGACACTATGTTCTCCAACGTAGTAGCGGGCTCGCAGTACGCCCGCGCGATTTTCTTTCCGTCGTTTAATCCTCCGCTCAATTTTTGGGGTCTAATTTGCTTCACGGAGCGGGAGAAGTGCCCAAGATGTCGTATGTCCTGCGTTTGTACTCACTTTCGGTCAGGGAAGTTAGCTGTGTTCCCATGCCGCGCCTGTCCAATGGCTGATGCTGAAGCCCATGTAAAGAGTCAGCCGCATTATGCAGTCCCTCATACGTTTTTGTCGGTCCCCAACAAACACCGTACTTTCGCCTATAGCTTTTATGAGATATTCGAAGTCTAGTCATTTCATGCCTCCACGTAGGAAACCATGTTGGAATGCGGCATTGTACAGATGAACTGCGCCTAGAACAGGGCTTTTGGTGGCAGCAAGGTACACGCTCATGTCGTGGTGATCGATGAGGAACCATTGTAGGATCAACCCGCATAACAATGGGTGGTTCCGGAATAAGAAGTCTGGTCCCCGAGCTAGCGTTCTCGCTTTGATGTCTGGGTCGGTCCAATTGATGTTTGGGACAATCTTCGTCAAAAATATGTCTGCTACGATAAGTTCATCAACCTTGGCGAGCCATAAATCAAACTGCTACTCATCCACTCTCTTGGTCTTCTTAGCGTCTGCGTACGCCGTTTCGATAGACTCCGAGAGCCGGGTGCCGGTCTCCCTTAGTTCGGACAAGCCTCTGCCAACCTCCGTGTCCAGCTCGCGATGCATGTCGATGAATGTTTGAACGGCGAAGACAGTCCATGAGCTTGTTGGCCTCTTCTGTGGCGCGGATGGATGCAAGGAAAAGATCGTCCTTGCAGTAACCCGACTCCCACCCAATTTTCTTACTCAGGCCACAGAGCTGTGACGTAAGCCTGGAAATGAAGAAATCCTCGCCAGCCCGAGTCCTTTTGTCACTATTGTGCTCAGTCTTTTCTCTCGTTTCGAAGGGGAATGAGTCGGAATGTTCTCCATGCATGAGGAACTCAGAGCAAAACTTTCTGGCGGTAGCTTCGCAGACGAAATCGTTGGGTGACAGAGATATCTTCTCGATCTTGTAGTTTCCGAGATCAACTCGCCCGTCATCGCTATTCCCAGCACTCTTTGCATTGTAGTAACCTGCGTAGAGAAAGTCGATGATTCCTAATGTGATCGGTAAGAGCGGGGAAGTCGGTTATGAACGCCTCGTTGAGTCTCCGAAATAACTCGATTGCTGAATTCGTCGTGCTCGCTGCGACAGTAAGTGGGATTTGGCTTGGTTTATACTCCTTCCAGGTCTGGTGGACGGAGAGCCGGACCTCTGTGCAATCTTTGAGAAAGCAAAAGATGGCGAATGATTTGTCCTCCCCAGATGGCTCCAACTCATAAACGTGATACGCTTGTTCACCGGCTTCACTGAATCTATGGTGGCATCGATGAGTGGTTCGTTCTCTTCCACGAGCTCGTGGTGCTCGAAAATGTTCGGCAGTTCTGTGAAGCTCCTCGACCCTTCTCTTCTGATCCGTTGGCAGTGCGAAAGTTCTTCTATTTCCGGATGCATGTTGGCTCCAAGGTCCGGCAATTTTTTTTCAATACGGCAATGAAGTGCTCATGTTCTTCGTTGTGGAACTTCATCTCTTCATCACCTTCCACCTCCTGGGCCTTGTAGAAAGCTGCGCATTCCTTGCGCAGCGAGATGACGTCGCGAAGCATTTCCAGTATGTCCTCAGGGATGGTCCGTTTGGCGGAAACAATGATATCAGCCAACCTTGGAAATGACCGGAGCTGTACGTGTATAGTGCTCGACTTCGATAGCTTCACCATGGTACTTGCGTCTGCCGCCGCCGGCATTACTGGCTAGTGAATAAGGCACTTTGGCGAGGAGGTGGTCGACGTTGGCAAATTCGCTTGCCGTTCCAGCCAGCCATTGGAGAAATCTGCTTGTTCTCTTCTTGTATTTGAGGTAATTGTCCACCAGCGAATGGTGCAAGAGAAGCCATGGCGGCGCTGTCGAGCGTGCGAGTATATCATGTGCGGCTTCGTCTTGGTGTAGTTGATATCAGAAGCAAGCAAATATTGTCAGTCCTATTCAATGCTTATGAAGAGCATTGGTCCCCGCAAAGTTGTGACCAAGCGCATTGTGCTGTTCGGGGAAAGTCGATCTGAGGTGTAAGTGGATGTGAAAACGGCGAAGGGTATAGGAGCAATGGGTTTTATATATTCACCTCTAGATTCACCATCAGAGAAATACCGAGCTTCTTCAACCTATTCCAGTTGGACTGGTTTTCCGGGAACACAACCCGCAGCTGACTGATACATCCTCCATTTGAGGTGGTGGAGGCGAATTGATAGTGCTGCGCATTCAACCACACTTCATCGAGTGACTGTCATGCTATCAATTAAAAGTAAATTTTATGTAAGAAAGAATGGACAAACGCTCATGTCTCAGAGACGGTTGACATCTGCTAGTCTACGCCATCCCCCATCCGCTTAGCGCCTTTCTCACCTGACACCGCAATACACCAAACTCGCCAGCCTTGGCATTCGCGAAACTTTAACATCCATCACCTAACTACGCTCCCGCCCTGATTGAGCGTCCGCCAACCCCAAGATGAATCTCTCCGCCTTCCGGCCAGTCCTCTGGCCGTCGCGATTCCCGATCTCCGCCGCAGCGCACTGCAATGCGCCCTCGATACGAACCCCAGTACCGGCAACCACATCTCCATTCTCATCGACCGCACGACTACTGAAGAGGAAGAAGGGTGGAAAGAATGTCACGGATCCGCGTGTCAGTACGTACACATACACCTACTTCCTGCATCAATTTTCTCTCGAAAGGAAATGCTAACCTCCTGTCCCAGCCGCCATCCGCTACCACCTTCAACACCCCCTAACCCCGCGCCCCCTCCATTTCTCCCGCAACCGCTACCTACGACACTGGACCATCCACCGCGCCTGGCTACTCTTCTTGCGTAAGCGGCGCCGCGCCGAAGAGCTCGAGCTTGAACGGCAATACATGGCGATGCGCGCCGCGTGCGAACACCTGCGGCTCATGGATAGCAATGGGAATCAGGTTAGCGAGGCGGAGGCTGGTGGGCAAGGGCCCGATGCGGGTACGCTGGGGCCGAAGGGGAAGGAGGTGGGGAGGTTGTACCGGGCGGCGATGGTGAAGAGAGGGGTTTGGGGGAGTGTGCCGATTGAGTATGCGAGGATTCAGACGGATTTTCCGCCGAGAGAGGGGTGGAACCATGGGTGGACTAGGAACTAGAGGGGGTTTGGATAAGGAGAGGGACGGTGTAGGATACTGTGTATACTGAAATAGGGCGAGATCACACGAGGACGTCTACCCAATGTATCATACCGACGCACAATCAGCTGGCAGACTGGTTTCAAACTGAACTTTTTACAAGCAGAAACTCTAGCCTTAAGAACATGACGGGGTGCAAGAACGGCATCTTGTAGTATTAACGCTCAACGTACAGTGCTATGTTATACCGAGTGTCACAAATGCTGCTCTCTAGTAGCCCTCGTCTCAATCTCCCACGCCTTAATCCCATCTTACGGATCCAAAAAGAATACACAGCTAATAATGAGCGTAAGATGACAAGAATCATCACCGTCATTAGCCCATCCAATATCGTATCCCCAAAGTAAAATCCCAGCCACCACTGAATATGTCCATTAGAACCAAAGCCACGGACCGTCAGTAAATGCGACCGCTGCCCCACCCCTTTTTGACAGTCGCTGAAGACAAACGATAGCACGGAAAGACCAAAATAGAGGTACCGTAGTTATGCCGGCGCAAAGACGCTAGCAATGCCGAACAAAACGCGATGGAAAGCGATCCAAGAATGAAGCAAAAAAAAAAAAAGGTCCAGATAAACACCGCCCAATGCAGAAAATGTGGTTGACTTGAATGGAAAGGTCGTTCATAGAATGACGCAGCAGCCTTGACCTTCTTTCTTGTCGTGGGACAAAAGAGCAGCGCGGGTTGCGGCTTCGAAAACATCGTCGACGCCATCGCCAGTCAGTGAGGAGCACTCGAGGTATTTTCTTGCGCCAATCATCTCCTTCATGTCGCTTCCGGCCTTGGGTGTCGTGAACCTAAGGGACTTCTTTCGCATCTCTTCCTGCGCCAGCGGGTCCTCGCGCAGGTCCTTCTTCAGGCCGACTAGTATAATTGGAACGCCAGGGCACCGTTCTCGCGCCTCTTCGGCCCACTTGTGCTTGACGTTTTCTAGCGAGTCCGGAGAGTCGACCGAGAAGCCTATCAGGATCACATGGGCTTTGGAATACGCAAGTGGCCGTAGTCGCTCGTAGTCTTCTTGGCCCGCCGTATCCCATAGCGCTAGCTGCACAGACTTGCCGTCTACTCTACAGTCCGTGACGTAGTTTTCGAAGACGGTCGGAACGTAACGCTGAAGGGGAATGTTAGAATGCTACATTAATGATCGTGCTGGGGCGCAGGGGACCCACTGTGGGAAAGTAGCCGAGGGTGAAGACGCTTAGAAGACTGGTTTTGCCACAAGCTCCGTCGCCAATGATTACTAACTTCCTGTTGTGGTCTGATCAGCATGTTGTACGAAGGTCTTTTATTCGGAAGGGCCGCCGCGCTGACAATGGTGAAACCGAGACAATTGGAAAATGGAAGATCCACGGAATATTGATGGAAGCGGAGAAAAGTCAATGCGAGACGATATCCTGCTGACATGGGGAGCCATGTAGGGCGCCTATTTTTAGACAAGGGTGTGCTCGGATCGGGAACACCAATGCAGGTTATCGCAAAGGGCCCAGGGTCGCTGCAGTCCCCAATAATCGCTGGTGACGATCTCTGGCGACACTCGAGAAATAGGAAAGAGAAAATATTGGAGATTACGAGCCAATGCAGAATTGACAAAAAGGAAAAGTTGAGAATAGAGGCGAGGCATTGACGGAAAGGATTGAGGGGCAATGAACGGACCGGCGAACGGTTCCGTGCAAGGATGCGAATTGGCATCGCATGATGAAGTGACTTGTAGACATACCTGCGCATCACCGGCTCGCCGCCATTCTGTGCCATCGTGTACCGAGGGATTTGCTGCGGCGGGCGTCGAGAAACAGGTGAATGTAGCGATTGTCGATGGCGACGCCGTGCGTAATCAGTTTCGCAGAGGAATGACGGGCTGTTCTCGTAGAAATGCGCGCTGAGCGGGTCGCGTATGCTCGTAGACGTTATCGCGGGTGCCCGTCGAGAGGGTCGGGCGGTGTCTCGGCGCTAGACAGAAAGTCGGTAGCGGAGTCTGAGAGGGCGAGCAGTGAAGGGCCGCGTGGGTGAGACAGAGGTCGCTCGGGGGACGGTCTCGCGAAAGGGGACCAGACAAGCCCAGCAGCGGGTGAGGGCGAGCGAGGGAGGGAGGAGAGGCGCGGAGGGAGAGAGGTATCAGCTGTGGCGGTCGGGTAGAGCGCGGGTGAGGGCCGGTGCGAAGGTTGGGGGGCGGGACGGCGGGGGCTTTAATAGCAATGGGACGTAGCGATCAGGTCGGGAGCTGCATGCACAGGCACAGACAGAGCACAGGCGGACGACTAGCGAAAAGGCTCTCTAGTTCGGGGATACGGTGTTGAGGGTTTGGGCTGAGTACTGCTTGGACAGGGAAGGAAGGCGCGGGCTTGGCACCCGCCGACAGCGCTAGCGAACTACAGATCTCAGGACAGCACCAGCGACTTCAACACCAAGACGTGCGTCACGCAGGGCATGCCCACGGTCTGATCGAGCTCCAAAACAAACACGCCATCCGTCTGCGCAGTCTCTGCCGCCCGCCTGCAGAGATTGCTACCCCATTAGTCCCACGTACGTCTGCAAAGCGGGGGACCGCGACTGCTCCTGCCTCTGCTGTCACCCGCGGCACCTCCCACGTCGAGCCGCTGGTTGGCGCCCAAACCACGACTGTGGTTCACGCTCAACAATCGCTAACACAGCTCTGCAGCCCACTCCCTGCTGCTCCGCCCTCGATCTCATGGCTCAAGGCACGAAAGCCGCGGCCGCACCAACGGCAACACCCAACGGCGTCGGCGGCCCGCACTCCCCACCTCCCAGCGCACCCGCGGGCGTGAACCGCAAGAAACAGAAGCGTCGCGAGAAGGAGGCTGCGAAGAAGGCTGCCGAGGCCCAGAGGCAGCCCGCGCCCGCGAAAAATTGTCTTTTGTCGTCGGCCCAGCCACCAGTGGCGCACAATCCCTCCCCCTCTCTCCTGCCCGCTCCGCAATACGCAGACGATTACGACGAGGGTCTGTACGATGACGACGGCGAGTACTTTTCAGAGGAAGAGGGAGAGGCATACGAGGCGGTCTATGCGGCGAACGGTCACTATCAAGCTGGCTATGCGCCTTCTCCGGCGGCGGCCGGCGGCGCGGGCAAGAAAGCGAAGAAAAAGAAGAGGGGCGCGCCCACCCCTTCTCAGCAAGCATATCACCAGCATCAGTCCATGCCACCGCGCCCGCTCCATATGCCACAGCACTCGCACCAGGCCGTCCGCAAGTCGAGCTCGAAGCGGGATCGCATATGGAACACGTCAACCAACGAAGAGCGGGAGCGCATTCGCGAGTTCTGGCTATCACTCGGCGAAGATGAACGTAAATCATTGGTCAAGATCGAGAAGGAGGCGGTTCTTCGTAAGATGAAGGAACAGCAAAAGCACTCGTGCAGCTGCTCTGTGTGTGGACGGAAACGAACGGCAATCGAGGAGGAGCTGGAAGTATTGTACGATGCATACTATGAGGAACTCGAGGGGTACGCGATCCACTGGGAACATGTTGGTCCTTTCTCCCTTAGCGCTAATCACGATTTTGCTCTCAGTGCCCCCCATACCCGTACCATCCTGTCGCATCCTCCGCCCGGCGCCTACGACGACACTGACGACCTATCGGGTGACGAAGAGGATGGGGATCAAGACTATTCGAATAGTGAGATATCATCTGAGGAAGACTACAGCGACGACGAGCGAAGCTTACCACCTCCTGAGCAAACAGACTTTCTGCAGTTTGGCAGCAGCCTGCAAGTGAAAGGTAAGAAGTCCGACATGATGTCATTGCAGAAGGCTAATTTGCGCCTAGGAGGGATTCTCACAGTCGCCGACGATCTACTCAAGAACGACGGGAAGAAGTTTATTGAAATGATGGAGCAGCTCGCGGAACGCAGAATGCAACGCGAAGAGGAAGCATCTTTCCAGGCACACCCGAATCAGTACAGGGCTCATAGTCAACACAGTCATCCGCACCCCCCGCCCGACGATGACGACTACGATGAAGATGAAGACGAGGAAGATGGATACGAAGACGGTGACTACGAAGAGGATGACGAGGATGAGGATGTGCGTAAATTAGCCAACCATGCGTGTGATCCGCTAATAGGCTTAGGATACCATGACGGAGGAGCAGCGAATGGAAGAAGGGAGAAGAATGTTTCAGATATTCGCGGCACGAATGTTCGAGCAGAGAGTGCTCCAAGCCTATCGAGAAAAGGTGGCCGCAGAACGACAGCAAAAGCTCCTCGAGGAGCTAGCCGAAGAGGACGACAAGAAGGAGGCGAAGGAAGCCAAGAAAGCGAAGGAGGCCCAAAAGCGCAAGGAGAAGAAAGATAAGCAGCGCCAGCAAAAAGCCGAAGAAAAGGCCAGAAAGGAGGCAGACAGGGCCGCGAAAGAAGCCGAACTGAAGGCTGCCGAAGAAAAGCGCTTGGAAGAGCAAAGGAGGAAGCGAGAGGAGCAGCGGAAGAAGAAGGAGATGGAACGGAAAGCGCAGGAAGAGGAGAAGCAGCGAAAGGAGGCTGAACGGCTGAAACGACAACAAGAGGAGCGCGAGCGTCAACAGGAACTCGAGCGAAAGGCGCGCGAGCAGAAGGCCCAAGAGAAGAAAGTTAGGGAAGACGCCAAGCGGAAGGAGCGTGAAGAACGGGAGGCAAAGGAAAAGGAGGCGCGTGAGAAAAAGGCCCACGATGACAAGGAGCGCCGAGAACGCGACGCCCGAATAAAAGCGGAGAAGGAACGTGCCCGAAAAGAAGAGCAAGCTGTTGCAGCCCCACAGAACGCGAACAAGAAGCCATCGCAGCCAGTGGCTCCAGCTTTACCTCCCCAACTGCTCAAGCAGAATTCGTCGACGGGATATCCTTCACCTCATGTAACTCCGGCCGTTCCCAAGGCCCCAACGCCGAACCGACCTCGTCAAACTTCGCAGCAGGGCTCGCATGGCTCATCACCAAAGACCCCGCATGTTGGCCCAGGCAGCAAGTCCATGTCTCCTACGTACCAAGCACAGGTTCCAGTAGTGCCCAAGTCTATTTTGACGAAGCCCCCCACCGGACAACAGCCTATGCCAGCGAATCACATTCAACCTTCGTCGCCGATGCCGCCAATAGGGCCGCCCCCTGGTATGCAGGCGCCTCCTGGGATGGCCATGGGCATGGGAATGCCGCCAGGTCTGAACGGTTTTCCCGGCCAGGGGTCGATTATGCCTGGCATGATGGGTCCTGGTCGCAACATGCCCATATTTCCACCCCAGCTAGGTGCCCAAAACTTCCGCCCTTTTCCGCCACCTGGGATGCACATTCCAAACCAGATGCCGATGGGGCGCGGATTCGGCATGGATGCGCCGCCGCCTCCAGGCTTTGGTCCACCGCCAGGGTTCCCAGGACCTACTCAGATTCCTGGCTACGGTATGGGGATGCCAACTCACTCTCGTCAAGCTTCCGGATCATACGACAAGCCGGCCACGGAGAGCCCCATTGCTGCACCACAGTCACAGCCCATACAGCGACCTGCACCTATTCAGCGTCCCTCCAGTGTCAAGCCTCACGAGACTACCAGGCATAACGGGGCGGAGGTCGACGAGCTCGCGGACCATCTCGGTAGCAAAGCCCTCCTTGATGACGAAGAAGATATGCCCGAATTTCCGGAAGCGGCGCGTAGAACGAGCCTGCAACAACACGGCTCACTGAGAGGCGCTCCGCTCGGCTTCGGCTTAGACGCGGGCCAACCGAGACCGGATCTACACGGTCCCTTTGCAGGTTCAAGTAACGCAAGTGTATGGGGAACCACACCGATGCCATTCCCGCTACAAGGCAGTTCAGGCTGGGGCAACTCGCCAACTTCGGGCATATTCAACAATCCATTCTCCATGGTCGGCGCTCCGCGAGGAAACGAACAGCGTGGGCCTAGTGAGGCACGCTTAACCTGGCTCCGTCGACTGGTCTGTTCTACCTGCAAGATGCTGTCAATGCGATCTGTCGATAAGGATGGTTATGTCGACGCTGGAGAAGTCCATAGCCATATCGAGTCGGCTCGAGCTCCCTCAGAGCTAGTAGTTACACCGCCAGAAATCAAGGAGGCTTGCGACGTCATCGGCGACAGCACCAACGGTGGAGGCTCGCTCGAGTACAAGGAATCAGCGGGTCGTCTCTCCCACATCAAGTTCGTTGAAGCTGGTGGTCCGCCGCCAACCCTCGGCGAGATCGGTAGCCCCAGGCCTGGCCACAGCGTGCCGCAGCCAGCCGGTTTTGGCGGCGGACGGCCGTTGTTTGGCTTGGGCTCGCAGGTTCCCGGACTGGGTCCTCAGGCGTTTTGACTGTGCGTGTACAGCACGTGTTTCAATATCCCCTTTCTAGCTTTCCTTAGGCGCATGGCTTACCCTCGGTGCATCATATCCGGCGCTCAGATAAGCCTCCGGCAGTCTTGCGCTGAAACGATTTGGTAGCAGCTTTAGTATACTCTCATATGAGTTGGTAGCTTGAAAGGAGTCTACTCCTCCTGTGCGATTTGCGGCCAGGGCATGTGAATTTGGATCATCGGAGTGATGTACCGTGGTTGGAGCTGATATTACTAAGACATTAAGTTTTGGCACGCGCCGGAAGCGCAGAGGGTTGCATTGAAATTTGGTACGAGTACTGGGAGCGGTGAGTTTCTCACCACGGAATGCGGGGTTGCGTCTTTGAGAGAAGTTGCGACTAGCGAACCACGCGCTTCCACGTGCCGTTCTCTTTTCCCAGGACGGGCAGTAAAACCTCAATTGAGCGGCGTCGAGTGCCCAATCATGTCTCCGGACATTGTTCAAATGCTGAGGAAAGTCATAAAACAACCAGCTGAAGCTGCGGCCAGCTGAGCAGGTACGTCAGCAGCGTAAACAGCTAGCGCGTCATCCGCCCTGCAGCTAGCGTGTTAGAGGGGCATGGCTGCGGCTCTTCAGGTACGCCGTTGTCCCCGCAGCTCGTCGTGCTAGCTTCACCTTTCTTTTCCCTTCTTCTTCGTTAACGTTCCAGTTGAGCCCCTTTGCGTTTGTTGTTCGATTATATTTGCAACTAGTACCAGCTTCAATTGTGCTCTCAAACCGTCTTGATCTTGAGCAAGCATGTCGGGCATCGTCGAGGCTGCTAAAGCGCACCCAGCGCCTGAGGGTCTGGTCTATACGTATGGAACTGCTGGTGTGAGTAAATCAGACTCCTGGAGACAAGTCCATGAGCTAATTGAGGCAAATAGTTCCGAACAAAAGCGTAAGGCTCCTCCTGAATAGTATCCCCGCAGCTGTCAGCCCTCGACCGCCGAGCTGACCACGGCAGTGAGGTCCTTGACTCCGTCCTGACACGCGTTGGCCTTGTCGCAGCGCTTCGATCTCGCTCTTTGAAGGGAAAATGGATTGGTGTAATGATCACAGCATCCCATAACCCACCAGAGGACAACGGTGTGAAGCTGGTGGAGCCACTGGTGCGTTCACCTCTCCGGATATCTGAGGCTGGAAACTAACTCCAATATAGGGTAATATGTTGCAGGTGCGTACCAAAGCTTTCTTTGGCCGAGCAGTCTCTGACCGATGTACAGGAAGAGTGGGAGGTGATCAGCACGAAGATGTCCAACAAGGCTACACCAGAGGACGTCCACGAGTACTACAAAGAAATCGTCGCCCAATTCAAGATCGACCTCGAGTCCCCCGCCCGCGTCGTCGTCGCTAGAGATACTAGAGCTTCCGGAGCGCATTTGCTCGGATGTGTTCAGGACGGCTTGAAGGCTGCGGGTGCTGAGGTCAAAGACTTCGGCTACTTTACAACCCCGCAACTCCACTACGTGGTGCGATGCTTGAACACGCAGGGCACGAAGGATGCATACGGTGAGCCTACGGAGAAAGGCTACTACGAGAAATTCGGCGCGGCTTTCAAGACTGCTTTGAAGGGTAAGAAGCCTTCTGGGAGCTTGACGGTCGATTGCGCCAATGGTGTTGGTGGACCGAAACTCACAGAGCTCATCAAGCACCTGCCGCCCAAGGAGGAAGCGCTGGAGATCCATGTGATCAATGACAATGTAGTCAAACCGGAAGCGTTGAACGTCGATGTAAGACGTTGCCCACTAGAATCATTTCGATTATACGCTAACATGTCCGTAAGTGCGGCGCCGACTTCGTCAAGACCAACCAGCGGGCTCCTCCGTCATCTAAAGCCGGCCCAGGCGATCGATGCTGCTCTCTCGACGGTGACGCTGACCGTATCGTCTACTACTTCAAAGATTCCAGCAACGTCTTCCGCCTCCTCGACGGCGACCGCATCGCCACTCTTGTGGCTTCGTTCCTCGGAGACCAAGTGCGTCTGGCTGGCCTCGCCGACTCGCTCAAGATCGGCGTGGTGCAAACCGCTTATGCCAACGGCGCCGCCACACAATATGTCATCGAGCACCTCAAGCTCAAGGTTGACTGCACCCCTACGGGTGTCAAACATCTCCATCACGCCGCCGAGAAACTGGATGTTGGCGTGTATTTTGAGGCTAATGGACATGGTACCGTCATCTTCTCCCCCGATACGCTAGACACGATCGCGAAGCACGAGCCGAAGAATACCGGTCAAGCAGAAGCCCTCGATATCCTGCGCGCTTGCATCAACCTCATCAACCAATCCGTCGGCGACGCCCTAAGCGACATGCTTCTCGTCGAAGTTGTCCTCGCCCACAAGAATTGGGGACCGCAGGAATGGCTCTCCACCTACACCGACCTTCCCAACCGCTTGCTGAAGGTCATTGTGAATGACAGGAAGATCTTCGAGACTACGGATGCAGAGAGGAAGCTGGTGAAGCCGGAAGGTGTTCAGACAGCGATCGACAAGGAGGTGCAGAAGGTGAGGCAGGGCCGCAGCTTTGCGCGCGCGAGCGGCACGGAGGACGCTGTGAGAGTCTATGCGGAAGCGGCCACTAAAGCGGAGGCGGAGGATCTGGCGAGGAAGGTTGCTGAGATCGTTAAGGCTGCTGGGAGTGCTTAGGGTGATTATATGGGCACTTGAACACACATTATGATTAGATGACCTGAGAATAGATAAAAGTTTGCTTTTGTAATTGATAGCACGTTCTGTTTATCTTCAAAACCATGCGCAATGCACTGGTTAGCTCCCTATGGTTAGACCCTTTCAGGGCTGCAAGTGCCAAACTTTGAAGGGTTAGAGCTCCAATGCATGTCACGTGATGTGTTCAGGCCCATACAGCCATACAGGCATACAGGCATACATTAAGTAGAAACATTCGATTCCACAATGTAACATTTGACGTCAACGAGCAGATCTTGACTTCATCTGTCGTGTGCGCTTGCTCTTTCAATAAACTACCTTCGTACTGCAACCGCTTCTGTGATGTACCTGCTACAGGATTGCGTGCAGCGGGTGCTCACATGCGCACACCCGTATCCCGCAAGCAACACATGCGCATCGTCTTTCTATCAGTGTGACCTGAACCCACGCTGGAATACCTTGTGCCTTCCTCGCAGAGAATCAATAGTCTTAAGCGTCATTTGCTGGTGTCACACAGCGCATGGAACCTTTTCCTCGAAAAGTCAAAGTTCCGAAAAGTCTGTGCACGCAGGTCCGGATCACGGAGTGCCTTGACATCCGTCGTACCCAACTTTTCCTCCTTGACAGCTTCACCACTTCGCACGTCGGAGCGGAGTATCGGGCAGATTTCCCAGTGCGCACGTCGTCAGCTGTGAGGCGTACCCCCGTTTTGAGGCATAGGCCAATGAGTTGCGCGCATGATGATAATCTCCTGGCGCGGTTGTTTTGGCGAGACGCCAGCTTGGTGTTTCCCTGCCAGCGTTTCAGTCAGATGCGGTGGGCTGAGCGCTGGAGAGAGTGAAGGGGTGCTTGTTCTGCTGAAGCGGTTCGCGCAGAGAGCCCAAGTATGGATGGGCGGGGCGCGTGGGTAACGGGCAATAGTGTAGAAAGTGACAGTGACGATCGCTCGTGATGTCTGCGCTTGAACCGGCCTGGGAAGGTCGCGTCGTCTTTTTTTGGCACTCAGCGGACGGCGGCACAGGACGACTGGGTAGCGAATCACAGGCGCAGGACCCCTTGCTAGGCACGTCACCCTTGCTCCCAACATTGTGGCTCCTTTGATTCTGGACTTCTCACCGTTTGTCTGAATCCTCCACGTCCTTTATTCCCTTTCCTTTGTACAATTGTCCTTTCTGCAAGAGTTACTGCTGCGCCGTGGGAAAAGAGACGCCGTTTACTGTGTAGACTGCGAGCTTTGGTGAAGCGCGCAAGCTAGAATTCTCATCCCTCACTCGCTACTTCCAAGTACATCGACACACGACACACTCGCTATCACGTACACGCATTATCCGCACATATACACCATGGCCTCGAGCTCATCAGGAATTGTAATGCGGGCGGACAAGAGCATAGACGAGAAGCTCTTGGAGCTCATGTCCAATCCCTTCGGCTCGCAAGTATGGAACGCGTCGACCTTCGACCATGGCCCAGCTAACAAAACCAGGTCGCCCAAGACTCCATTCTCGTCGCCATCGGGACCTCGCTCTGCATCACTGCCGCCATTTTCCTTGCCTTCTGTATCCTCCGTCCCTTCAACCAGATCGTATACGCACCGCGACTCCGCCATGCCGACGAGAAGCACCGACCGCCTCCCATGGACAAGAGCCTGTTTGCCTGGTGGAAGCCCGTCTTCAAGACGACCGAGCAGGAATACATGCACTCAATGGGTATGGACGCCACTGTCTTCCTGCGCATTGCTCGCATGTGTCGCAACATGTTCATCACGCTCGCTATTGTTGGTTGCGGCATCATCATCCCGGTCAACATCTCGAAGTCGGCAGTATATCCCGGGGAGACCAGGTCGAGCAAGAATATCATCTTCTTGATGACGCCAAAGTATCTTTTTGGGAACGCTTTCTGGGCCTTTGTGGTCGCCGCGTACGCATTTGACATCGTTGTGTGTGGATACCTGTGGTGGACATATCGCGCGATCCATCAGTTGCGGAGGAAGTACATGGAGAGCCCGGAATATCAGAACAGCTTGAACGCGCGAAGCTTGATGGTCACCGACATCAAGAAGAATCTGCGCAGCGATCAGGGCATCGTCGAAATCACCGACAGCCTCAGAACCGTACCCGAGGTCCCGCGAGCGTCTATTGGCAGGAACGTCAAGGATATTCCGGATATGATTGAAGAGCATGAGAAAGCAGTCGTTGAGCTAGAGCAGGTGCTCGCCAAGTACCTGAAGAACCCCAACAGTCTGCCCGCCGTGCGTCCCATGTGCAAGCCGTCCAAGAGGGACCCTGAGTTCACCAACAAGAACGAGAAGGTTGACGCCATAGACTACCTCACAGCCAGGATCCAGCGGCTGGAAGAGAAGATTCGACAAGCTCGTGAAACGGTGGACAAGCGTGATGCTATGCCTTATGGATTTGCAAGCTACGAAACCATCGAATCCGCACACACCGTTGCTTTTGCAGCACGTAGCAAACACCCGAAGGGTTCTACCGTGCAACTCGCTCCGAAGCCAAAAGACATCATCTGGAAGAACCTTCCCTTGGACCCGAAAACGCGACGGTGGAGGCGCTTGATCAATCGGTTCTGGATCACACTTCTTACGGTCCTGTACTTTGTTCCTAACGCCTTGATCGCAGTCTTTCTCGCGCAGCTTGGCAACATTGCCATCCTCTTCCCCGACTTTGGCGCCGAAATGGCGAAGAACCCCAAGACGTGGGCTGTAGTGCAGGGTATCGCTGCGCCTGCGCTTACCTCGCTATTCTACTATTTCCTGCCCATCATCTTCCGACGTCTTTCCGTAAAGGCCGGCGATCTCACCAAAACATCCCGCGAGCGACACGTCATCTCCCAGCTGTTTTCCTTCTTCGTCTTCAACAATCTCCTCGTCTTTTCGCTTTTCGGTGCCGTTTTTAAACTCGTCATTGCGACTATCAACATTGCGAAAGAGGGAGGCAGAACGTGGTACGGAGTTCTTGAGGAGGTTCACCCCTTCATAAACATCATGATCGCTCTCTGCGATATTTCACCTTTCTGGGTTACGTGGCTCGTACAGCGCAATCTGGGTGCCGCCATTGATTTGTCGCAAGCTGTCAACCTGGGATGGGGTTCCTTCTCGCGGAAATTTTTGAACCCAACTCCTCGTGAACTCATCACGCGCACAGCACCTCCTCCCTTCGATTACGCGAGTTACTACAACTACTTCCTTTTCTACTCCACCGTCGCTCTCTGCTTTGGATCCCTGCAGCCGATTACCTTGGTCGTCACGGCCTTCTACTTTAGTATCGATTCATCGATGAAGAAGTACCTGCTACTGTAAGCTTCACCAATTCCCTTCATCTTACACCAGCTAACTTTGCCTAGCTACGTCTTCTGCACCAAAAATGAGACGGGAGGCCTGTACTGGCGCACAGTGTTCAATCGATTCCTTACTGGAACCTTCATCTCCAACTGTATCATTGCTCTCATGATCGGTGCACGAGGTGATCCACGAAACATGATGCTCGGTGCCATGGCCCCGATCCCCCTTCTGCTCATCGCGTTCAAATTCTACTGCAAGAATACGTTCGACAACTCGATGAAGTACTACACCAAGGGCGAGTCACCAAAGGGTGTCGAAGCCCCGCCACCGATCGACAAAGAGACCAGAAGGCGCGACCGGATTGGCGTTCGTTTCGGCCATCCAGCGCTGTACCAGAAGCTCACTGTGCCGATGGTGCACGAGAAGAGCAAGCATATGCTGAGCGAGGTGTACCGCGGCCGGCTCGACGGTGATATTGGCAGCACGGCCGGTTTCAGCGATGTCTACTCGATGAAGCGTATGAGCAAAGAGCATCCGGGCAAAGCAGCTGGTGCGACAGGACCGTTCGAATTTATCGCGGAAAACAACATGGACTTTGCGAACTTCAAGGATCGACCTGAGTTCAGTGATGAACACGGAGGCGAGGGATCCGTTTACGGGCACAACAGCCGTCCAGGGACACCAATTGGGAGTGAGCGCGGTCGATCCTCTTCGCGTGACTCACAACGCACCTTCTCGCCTGAAGAAAACGGCGTCACATATCCCGCTGGATACCACCACACGCCTTCGAACCTACGAGAGTATAGCCCGAGCCCTTCGAACGGCTTTGGCAGGTCTCAAAGCAGCGTCAACACCCCCTACCAGATCCCCGCCGACAACACAAACCTCCTGCATAGCGCGGCGCCTATGGGCAACCAAACCCCTACTTACTCGCCATACACGCCGGACCAGGACGGCGGCCGGACGGATTACTTCCGCGGCCCGTCGAGAACATGAACGAACTTCTATGACTAATTTCTTATGTTACTTATTTGCATGTCCGTGTATGGACAAGGGGCATCTAGATGGCGTCTTTCGGAGATTTCGGATAGAAAGTCTGAAAAGTTGTAGGGGATATTATATTTAATATATGGGGAGAGAGGGAGCTTGACACCATGTACGCTTTGAGCGAGTGGCCTTCGTTGGCCTCTTGGGGGGAGTTCCGTGCATGTGCATGTAGCGGCGCTGGAGCGGCGCTTGTGTAGATGAAATATTGAACTATCATCTTATCTGAGTCCCGTTCTGCAGTGTCTCAATTTGTGTCTTACTGGCCGTCTTTCGTAGAGTGTACGAGTACTAAGTAGTTAACCCTACGGAGCAGGTCACAAGTCATCCCATCTTCCCCTCTTAGAATCATATATAAACTCCTTCCACACTCCCTCCTCTTTCCGTTCTTCATGCACTTCACGCTCCAGCCATATCTCTAAAATGTGGAATAACATAGACGCATAGAGTTGCAGCTCGGCGCTTTGCGCACTAAATACCGCGAACAACGATTGATGGAGCTGCTCTGGCGATTCGCGCACCAAAAACGTCAGGAGAGAAAGAGGATGGCGCTTTGTCTCGGCGGCAGCGGCGGATTTCATAACTTCAAAGACTCAGGCGCGATGTGTATGTGTGTGGGTTCCCTTGCAATGGGGTGATTAAAAGTGAGTGGAGACATTAGCATGCGTGCGGTGGGAAGTGGTTCGAAATACAACCCAAAGACGACGCATGAGTGGAGGTGAGGGGAAGTGCAAAATATCGGTCTTGGGGCGAGTCATGCGGCCGAAAAGGAAAGTCGACGAGAGTTACGTCGTGGGCTTCCGTACCCCACGGCTGGTGTAAAAGTGACCTCGTTCCCCTCCACAACTTCGCGGGGGTACTTGGCCTGCACTAAAACAACATGGAGTCCGAAACATGGAGTGAGACTGGTTTCGGTGATCCAAAAATCGGCGAGGGCCTGGATATAGGCTTCAGAAGATTGTTCACGCCGTCGAATGGACTCCGAAATCGTCAAGAAAGGATTGCATGGAGTTTTTTTGCCGCGCTCGGTCCGGGGAATTCCAGCGAAATTCGCTCACTAGGATGATATATCGGGGTTGCTGGGGCGTCAAAAATGTCTTTGAGTATAGGGCCATGGTGGGAGGGATCGAAATGAACTCCCTATCGACCTACATCGGGAGCGTGGCGGTACGAAATGCCTACGGTTTGTCTGCAATGGCTGTTTGGACGGAAGGATATAAACAGCTTTCAGTGTCTGGTTGGTCTTTCCTTTTTACACGGTATCCAGCGGGCCTTTTTGGACACTAAAAACGAGGTACACAAGTTAAATGGCGTCTGGATTGGAGCGCTGTTGACTAAAAACTGCAAGAGCTTCTTGCCTCCTCTCTGAAGAGAAACTCAAATTCGTACTAGAAGGACATCATGCTCTTTCCTGGCTCCTTCCGAGTGGAATTCGAAAAAGTCCCAGTGGCAAGCCATTTGTGGAAGGAGTCTATAACCTCAAAAACTGCCCGCGAGTTTCCACATACCTGGCATAATCGTCTTCTACGTACGGCATGTAGAGGGACCAAAAAGAGCTTACGACATTGGAATGTGTTTCTGTGGTCTTGGCCGGAGGGGTGTATAGAATCGACTCGGTTCTCTTTCGCCACACTCACAGGAGAGTCAGTCGGGTCTAAAACAGAGGAATACCACGATTATGCGGTTGGGTGAGCTTCCTGTGAGCTTTTATGGGAAAAAGTGGGTGGAATGAGATCATGCCGTCGTGGATCAGCGACTCGAGGAAACCCAAAAGCGACGCTCCAAACTCCTATGAAGCTGTCTCCGACCTAGACCCCAACCGATTCAAATCAAAAACTTACGATCCCCCGCTGATGACTGGGTGGTTCGGACTCCTCCCCATCAAAAGTTTTGCACAAGAGCAACACATGAAAGCTCGAAATGCCGGTGCTCTGCCCTCCAAGACCTTCGGCGTCTGCCAACTCCAAGAAACCACAAATCGTTCAGTCGGGCGTTTGATGGGTGCTGTTGAGTGTCGGTCTTCAACTTATGCGGCTTCCCAAGAGGAGAAAGGTATAAAAGCCAATCCGGCTCTTTATTAAACAAAAAATTTCGAACTTTTATTAATGATGGCGTACCGAGCCGAACTGATAAAACTTGACAAGAAATATGGCGAGTGTGGTGTGGTGAATTCTTGGGTTCATAAACTCTAAAAAAGTGAAGGTCGAAAATCTACTTGGTCGGTACCCATGGGAGACTTGCTGAAATGCTCAAGAAAGCTTCATATGGCTCACGGTTTGTGCTGAGTCGATTATTATTGGTTTCGGGGGTGGATTAATAACTGCTCTGCGGTCGCTTCGTCGGACTCAAAAATGCGGGTCCACGGTAATGCATGGCTGGAATTGACCTGAAGGCCGGAGTCGTGACCGAAATACATCCCGAGAGAGCGGATGTCTTCAAGGAACCGGCCAAAGGGACGATGGAGATTGCGCGTCGAAATATTATACAGTATAAAAGTTTCCTGGCCTAAGACCAATGAGACATCGGACGCGGCGGCGGTTCAGCTTCATTCTCAGGTCGGAACCCGAAAGGAGTAGGTTACTCGCAAATGCTTGCGTTTCTCACGCCCACTGCGCGCTTTGTGGCTTTAATGAAAAATGGGAAGCACTCAATCATGACTTGGAGAGCCGTGCACCCGCCGGTTCAAAGCTTTTATATACACGACTCATGAGAGGCTGCAGCTGATAATTTCTGAGTGCGGGTGATGAAGCACACCGTCACGGCTTGATAGTCCTTATCTCTTTCCGTCTCTCGTTAGTTTTTAGAACCATGGACTGGACGTTGTCGGGGGCGTTGGGAAAGACCCGGCTGGTTCAGATATCGATAGTGCTGACGCCCAGCACCTTCTTACTGGCGGCATCCTCATTCCTCTCTTCAAACCACCCAACCGACTGACATTGTAATCCATGCTCCTTGGGTCCTCTTCCTCTTTGCCAAGTTATTAGTGGGCATCTCAATGATGCGATATCGAACCTCTTCAAGATGACGATAGATACCCATGCTGCCAACGCCTTCCCCGCTTTCCCGTATCCGCCCATGTCATTGAAGATCGGCATAACCACCTTTCCGTTCTCGATCAACTGTTTGCGTATACACTTGCCTATGCAGAATTAGTGAGGCTGGGTTACTGACATGAGTCTTCCGGAGGGAATATAGCGCTGACCTGAAGCACCTGGAATTAGAATTGAGCAATCGACTATTGTTGAGCTCGGCACTTCACTGGGGTCCCGGTTGGCCTGGATGACAGTTCATGGCTTATGGTCCGCCCGGTCGTCCATCTAAGGCAGGGTAATTCGAGGAGGCAGAAAGCGCTGAAGGAGAGGTTTTTGAGAGCGAGAGTGCAATAAGGGAGGGTTGGGCAAGTGTTGGCGAAGCGATCCTAGCTAAACATGTGGGCGCGGCTAACAGCGAGCGTTAGCCTTTTGGCCTT
The DNA here is from genome assembly GCA_010405425.1 of Lentithecium fluviatile CBS 122367. Taxonomy (NCBI): domain Eukaryota; kingdom Fungi; phylum Ascomycota; class Dothideomycetes; order Pleosporales; family Lentitheciaceae; genus Lentithecium; species Lentithecium fluviatile. Next base: position 107,339 of record MU005575.1, on the reverse strand, counting down.
GTTGGGCGTGAATGGTACCCTGCTTTCAAGACGAGAGCGAACTCCTCGTGCAACAACCCTAGTAAGGATCCTAAATAAACTCAACCATCCAATCAAAATTCCAGATCAATGACAGGCAACTGCAATACGATGAATGAGACCGCGCGCAGCCTGAGCGCTGAAAAGATGAATGTTACAATACAATTATAAGTGTACTCAGAGGGCCTGTCTAAAGCTATCACTGACGATGGGAGCCACCAAAGCTAGTTGATGGAAGTAGTTGCAGCCAGTGGAGGCAAGACTGCTACACGGAAACTCCCAAAGGTGTTGCTCAGTCGTCAGTCTGAATATTTTCGCGCCGTGTGCAATCCAACGTTCGAAGAAGGCGTCGGGAAGCAAGATGCCCTTACGGACTGCGATTCTCAAACCTTCAAGGTGTTCGTATGGTGGCTCCGCCCCAGGCTCGTCCTAAAGGCTTCCACCACACATACGGGAAAGAACAAAATACAAGCCATCTTGCCTTCAAGGGATAGGTCTTCGGCGGCCGAATGCTCGCCACCAGGATTCAAGTACTGCGTTCTGCAGGATCTCCGGCGCGTTTACGGATCTGGTTCATATGATATGTGCCTAATCCTTCCCGCGAGGCTTCGAATACATTTGACCGCCATGCCAAGCTCAAAGCCGCACAGCTTGATCCCCCGCGTATTTCTCGGCCCCCGGTGCCTGACTAACTACACTGGCGATGACGAAGACCGCTTTAACCGACTCATCTACGAGCAACAGTCTTCCATATCCCGTTACTTGGTTTGGCTAGGGACCTCTGGGAGATGTTGAGGGATGGTCCCAGAAATCTATAAATCGTTTACAAAGACATCGTCAAGATTAGCGGGGTAGTTGAGGCCCAGCAACCGCACAATAAACGCTCGGGAAAACCACCGAATCACAAAGAGAGATTCGAAATACATAAGTAGGTAGGGAGGATGGATATCGGGAATACTGGGCTAGCGCCCTTTAGCTCTCAATACACTACCAGAGATGGTATCTCCGCCAAGTTTGTGATGATTCCTTACCTGCTTGTGGAATTTCTTACTTTCAAGTCTGGAAAAGTCAGCGGCCAGCCATCTGACATCACTCGAGCATCACATCGTTTCACGTATGCATACTATATGGCAGTGAGCGCCAGTCACGCCTGCCCTTTTACGTTCCGTACCGTTCCAGGATGTAATAATTGCAAAATTCAACTTGCCGTCGTCTCCTTCATCTCAACGTTCACAATCACCAAGGTGAAAAGCGCTGGCACGTGACTCTCACATTATGCCAGGCACCAATGATATCACTCCAAAGTAAAGGTGGTATGCGGGGCTCTCGGTCCTTAACCCTGCATACTTTTTCTCTATAATGCCCTTATTGCTCCTTCTATACACCTCTGCATTCACGCAAAACTATCTGCTAAACTAGACTTCCTGAGTATTGGCAACTTCCGGACAACCTACCTCGCTTGGTTAGATCATATCTACTCATCCAAACGTAGAGCACTTTGAATACGATCGATCTCACAATGGCGACTGGAGATATTTTCGTCGATATGTAAGCACTGGATGTTGTCTGCTACTCTTCACCCGACTCCCCACTAATCCACCCCAGGCTTCAAGGCCAGATCTTTGAAGTCGTCGTCGGCACCAAAACGCCAACCTTCGACCCCCCGGTCTACTACCTACCATGCGGTCTGTTCAGCACAGCCTCAGGCTACTTTCAAGATGAGATCGCCAGACAGACCTCTCGAGGCGCTCCCAAAGACTCGCACAATACAGCACCAACGTCAATTGCAACCCCTGATCCATCTCTTGGGAATGACTCCATACTCACCTCAATACTCAAGATCTCTCTCCCTGACGAGGACCCAGGCACATTCGGCCTTTTCCTCCGCTTCGTCTATCAAGGCCACACTCCTTTCGCACCTGCAACAGCTCACCCCTTCGGCCCAGGCACGCAGTCCTTTCCGCAGAACAACGCGTGGGTAAACCACGCTCCCAACATCCCACCCAGCATACGCGCCTGGGTCCTCGGCTCCTTCCTCCGTGCACCCGCCTTCCAAAACCACGCCCTTCAATACACAGAAACCTCCCTCGGCCGCACAATCTTCATAACGCCGCAACTCGTACATTGGGTCTACACTCAACGAACCTCAGCCGATGCTCTGCGCCGCTTCGTCCTCGACGCATTGGTATTGTACTGGTCGGAGCCTACCGCGCATGTCACCAAAGGCGTGCAATATGACGAGCTGTGGATGCGAGTCTTTAATTGCTTCCCGGATTTGCACAAGGCGTTCATTTTTGGACTACAGGGACGCAAGACGCAGAGGATTCAGGCGCAGAGGTACTTCGTCGAGACACCGTCAAAGAATACTTACATTTCGCCGTATACAACCCCGCCTGCACATGGGCCTACGACCACCTCCGCGGCTGTGGCAGCAGCGAAGTTGCAAGTAGAGAAGCCAGGGCATATGCCCAACCTAAGGCCTTATACGAAGATTGGGGCCTCTACGAGGAGTGCGCCCGTAAAAAAGAAAGAGCAGCCGCAGCTAGTAGTCAAGCAGGAGACGCAAACGACGCCGCTTTCGGAGATGCCGTTTGCACGAACGTGGTCCGCTTGGGAGCTTAAGTACGGTGGCTCAAACTCGCCGGCTCCCACTCCCACTCCCACGATAGACTCGGCCATGGCGCCAACCCAGTCACGTCTCAGGACCCCGTTTTCGACTCCAAATCAGCAGAATATCGGCAATGCTCCTTCGATTTCGAAGAGGAGTGCGTCACCGACGCTTGCTCAACAGTATCCCAAGCTACCTAAACTGTTGCCGAAGCCAGCTGACAATCACCAACCTAACGTTATTGCTGAGAGGCTAGAGAACAAGAAAGCTGACGCAACTACAAACAAGCTAGATGACGCTCAATTGAAGGTCGCAACTCCCGAAGGCGACAAGCACGAGAGGAACGACTCTGCTACTAATACCAGCGAGGTCGACAGCAAGCCCAAAGAGTGCGGTCAATAATCATGCTTCAGCCTGGCAACTTGAGAGAGAGCACGGGAGTTCAACATTGGCGATAGGGGGTATATACGAATGGGTATGAGCGTGGCCAACGGCGATCGAAGGACAAATGCTTTGAGAACGCATTAGTGGCGCTCCTTACACTTGGGTTTGAGTGTATGCGGCATATACTTCCCGCTTCGGATTCTACCTACATTCCACCGGAACTTTGCCCTCCCTAGCTGGGATATTTGTTCTATTTCAGTTTCTCTTGAATTGCGCAATTTCTTAGATGCCCCCAACTGAATACAACAACTTGGCTCGGAGATCTAGATCCTGTTCGATACGTGAATCATGCATACTCAACTACGATGCCCATCTGTTTTCTTCAGACCTTGCCATCGCTAGTCCTTAACGCCGCCCAGACATTCCATGCATACCGCATCCAGGCAGCCCTTACCCTATTATCACTCTTCTGTCCTATCATATTGCAGCGACCCTCGTCGTCTTCGCCAACCTTGCCCATGCACGTTTCCCAGCTTCTTAAGCACAGCCAGCCTACCGCAAGCTCTCACGTCCAAAGGCACGAGAAGAACGACGAAATGATGTGTCATTTTCACTTTCCCAAAGCATTGATCTTCCTTCTTCCAATACCTCATTGAGACGCAGCCCGTTACGTTAAAAACAAACCAAGATTCTTCTCATACCCGCAATCCTGCTGTCCCCACTTGCCGCGCATTCCCCACTGCTCCTCTCTTCCTCTGATCCCTATCACCCTCCTTCCCGGATTCCCACTGCCCTCTACCACATCTCTTTCATGTCCAGTATATCCATTTTAGAACCTTGTTATCTCCCAACTCAAACCAAAACACATGCCAAGCATTAACAGCTAGAAGGCCTACAGCTGCTCGCCCACATCTTGGATAAATTCCAGTATGACACTCTTTACCCCAGATTTTGAGTAAATTCTTGCACATCATAATCACGGCTCAGAGAATTGTATTTTTCACCGGACAATGGGAACACGATAAGGACAAATGTTGTTGAAGGGACAAGTTGTTCAATTCATGCCTTTTACCAATCAAATGAACTCCACTGATGGACTGGGTGCTGGATTTCTTCGTCCTATGCCTCACCATCGCTTGCTAGCTACAGGCAGAACAACCATCAACTTCCTTGCAAGACCTAAGTTCCTGTGGGTGTACAATACAACACTTGTCACTTGGAAAGCGTATCTAGACTACTATAAAGGCACTATATATCCTGCTCCAGTTCTACTCCTCACACACGGGGCGAATATTCACGTCACCTTACATCAAAAACCTCACATCACAGCACAAGAACGCGCTCATCGAAAGATTTTCAATCTCATTATTACGGTCACTAGCCAAAGACGACTAATGCCCAGGCTATACACGGCGCAAACGGACCCATCATGCCAACTCGCCAAAGTACGACAAATGTCAAGTCCAGGCTATCCGCATCATAATCTGATCCCCTCATCAAATAATCCGTCCGTCTGAAAGAAAAGACTCACGAAGAGTGGGGTATCTCGAAAAGGGAAAGAAAAAACATGTCCACCAAACGCCATCACCTCAGGATCTCTCCTACCATCTCCTACCATGCCATCTGCATAGAGCAAGGCGTTCAATGTTAGACAACTCCTAGTCATCAAAGGACAGTTCCTCGAACTTCCACGTGTCCTGGACAGTACCAAAACCTACATTCTCACGCCTGGTTGCAGCGCAGTCGAAGCACAGCGTCATCTTGCAGACCGGGGTCTCACATTGCCAGAGAACCTGACCGACGTCCTTTTTGCAATTTCCGCACATGATCGAGACATGAACATGCTGTTTGGCATCATCAGCCGTCTGCAAGTACGGAGACACACCCACAGTGCCAATGACCGCCTGATCGGGCACCTTCTTGCGATCGAGTGGGTGGAAGGTGTGACCGGCCTGAACACAGTGCTCTGAAGGCAGCTTGGTTTGCCTCTTGACCTGAGGTCGATAGGGGTTGCGCTCTGGGAGAGGTGGCGGCGGGGACCTAGGACTCTGATTGGTGTAAGGCAAGCGACGCTGCGAGACCGCGCTGGCACCATCCCGAGTCGGATTGTACCGAGGAGGCGAGAGCGGGCTTTTGATAGCACTTTTCGGGTCGGGGCGACGCCGGGAAAGCGGGCTAGGACAGTCCTCGGGGGCAGGGCGACGCTGGGACAGCGGACTAGGATTGTCCTCTGGGACAGGGCGACGCTGAGATAGAGGGCTAGGATGATCCACTATGACAGGGCTACGCTGAGACAGAGGGCTAGGACGGTCTTTGGGGAGAGGAGCAGGTGCCAACTGCCGATCGGCGGTCACATCAGCATCGAAGCGGACGGAAAGCGGACGGTTCTGCTCACTGGGGTTGTACCGCTGCACCCACGCGCCAACCAACTGACGTGACTCCTCCCTGGGAAGTGGAGTCTTCCTTGGCTTCTCGAAAAGCGTATATTTGTCGACGTATTTGGGGAAAGGCTCAAGGCCCTTGTCCTGGGAGTGCTTCAAGACGGGTGGAGCGCTCAACAGGGTGCCGAAATTCTCCTTGGGTTCGAATTTAGTGTCGATTTTGAGGCCGACTTTCTTCGTGCCGATGCCCTCAGTGTCAGCGTCCTTCGTGTCGTCGCTCTCTCCCTTGGTGCGCTTAATGTTGGCACCCTCACCCTCGATACGCAGGTTTTCGAAACCCTGAGTCTCGATGCTGGTGCCCTCGGTGCCGATGTCCTCGTTATGAGCGCCCTTGGTCTTGATACCCTTGACGTCGATCTCCTTCAGAGTGTCAACAACCTCCTCGGCGAAGCCCATCAGATCGCCTTCTTTGAATGCATAGACAGTCTTGACAGGACCCGGGGTAGCTTTATTTGCTGGGATCGACTGGGACTCCTGCTCGTCCCCGGGAACGGCTTTATTTGCTGGAGCAGCGCTGGATCTCTTCTTGCGAGGCGGGATGTCTACAACCTTGACCATTCCTGGAGTGACCCGAATGGCCCCATCAAAGCGAGTGGCTCTCTGAAAGCGAACGATCTCAGCTTCACATACCTCGGGCTCCTCATCCGTGTCGATAGAGCTGGAGATGCTTGGTAGATCATCCATGTCGTCTTCATCGGAGGGGGTCGCGGGTGTGGCATTGACCTGGAATGGGTCGGAGAGTTTGAGCTTGCTGAATTTGTCCTTGTGGGTCACATGTTCCTTCCGCAACTGCTCGACCCTGGTGTCGATGACTTCCTTCTCCTCGGCTATGACCCTGCTCTGGCGTCTCAGTTTGTCGCGATCTTTTTGCGTCAGATATTTAGCTTCGTACTCATCCCGCTTGGCGATTATATCATCGAGCTTTCGCCTCTCTTCTAGGATGGCCTTCTTCATGTCTTGGAGCTGCTGCATAGTCATCTGCCCTTTGGCTGGCAGTTGCGACTCGGTCTTCTCCCGCATGGCCTTTTCCGTTTCGTCCAGCAGCTGATCCTCAACCTTCTGCAGCGGGCTACGCACCTGATAGTTGGTTCGAACGGCGACACGTCCTGGGCGGCTGTAATTGGGAATATTTCCAAAGATCGGCTGGTCGTAACGAGTCGAGTCCACCTGATCGTGCTTCTGCTCGTGGATGTCTTCCTCAACATCGGAGAGCTCGTCTTGCTGAAGTTCGTATGGAGTAGACTGCGCCAATCGCATGTCAGGCGTGGTGGCTGACCTCGAAAGTGATGCGGTGCTGCGTGAGTGTGCGCCATACGTGGTGTAGACAGCCTCGGGATCGGCATCATCCTCGTAATCGACCCAGCCACCCTCGCTGTGAGCATGCTCGGTGATGGGTGCCATCGTCTCGAGTGATTTCCCATGTTTCTTCTTGCGAGACTTTTTCTTCGGCTGAGCCGGGTGCGGGTGGGCGTGCATACTAGCCTGGCCGCTGCTGCCGATGTCTCGCTCAGCCGGGGGACTCACCAAAGGAGAAGAACTAGACGGTGCGTTGGACTGAGGGTTCCTGTTGCGACGCGTGTGGAATGACAGCATATCTAGCGAGAACTTCGCCTTTTGGTTGCCCTTGTCGATGTTGCTCCTTCTGAAGACGCCGGGGGAAGCGGCGGTCGGCGATTCGATGTCAGCACCTTCCACCACTCGGGATTTGCCCGTGATGGTGGTGAGAAGTCGCGATGAAGCGCTCTTTCGTAATCGCGGATGAGTTACCCCGGGGCTCTTTTCACTGCGCTCAAGCTTTGGCTCTACGAGCGCCTCAGCCGGGTTGTCTAAACCGAGAACTTTGGCAGCTTTTGGTGAGAAGGGCGCAGTCTGTACGGGCGAGGCCTGTCCTGCCATGAAACTATGCGAACTCTCCGGGCGGTCTGTGGTGACTGAGAACCCGACGCGCTCCCTCCGCTGGCTCCCCGCTTGTGTGGTTGGTGTTTGCGGCGGGCCGGTAACAGAGGACGGGCCCGCCTTCTTGGGCGTCGTGGTCGCGGGCTGATTCGGAGCAAGCGCGGGTGCGGTCGCGGTCACGGCGTTTGAAGTCATTTTGTTGCTGCTACGCGGAAAGAGCGAGCGTCGATGTTTTGACCATAGGCTCTGTTTCCCCCTTTGGCTCGGACGTCGCTGAGGGGACTTGATAGACTGGAATTGGTCAGCCATTGTCGTGAATCGCTCGCAAAATGCGTGAAACTATCAAAATTCACACTCTCGCAAGGCCGGAGGGTGACGGGGAAGCCGTGAAGAGAGGGGGGGCGGCGCTCGAGATTTGAGCTTGATAAAAGGCACCGTGGGCGAGCCGCGACGCGCCGTTGCCACGGTGAAGGACCACGCCGGCATGACGAAAATCCGCGGTGAGCTGGGTAATTTGAAATTCTGGAGTGAAGGAGACTCAAGTTACAGCTGGAAAGCACGGGGAAGACGAGGTGAATGGACCCCCGCACTCAGAATGAGTAAGAGGAGATCCAGCGACGATAGTATCACTAATGCAGGAACATGAAGAAGACACAGTGGGGTTAGAAGAGGCATGAGAAAGCTAACAAACAAACCAACGCTCTAGGGTATATTCTTAAAAAAGGTGTAACATCTCCGTCCAATAACGACCGAGCAGCTCGACTCCCTTCCAACAAGGCAACGAAGAGTCACCAAACGCCAAGCTCCTTCGTCTTGTCTATGCCGAGACCATCATTTCCGGTCCGCGGTGTAGCTGTACCGCGCCACCTGCTCTGTCACGCCTCCACTCCCGCTTCTCGCCCTTCCCCCCTCGTGTGCAGAAGGAGAAGCAACGTCCATAGAATTCCTCAGACCGACCCCACTAAGGTTTGCCGACGGAGTCGTGGGAGGGCTCAATGTCTGTCTTCCCCTGTCAAGCATAGCTCCGCCCATGGACTCCAACGAGTCGGGTTCGTGCGTAGAAGCGGAGGTTGACCTCGAGGGTGACGCGCCCAATCCTCGGTGAACTTCCATAGGTCTAGGCTTCGCCGAGAGGAAGTCCGAAATATCCGCTTCACTCGTGCCATGTCCCTCGGGCGTCTTTGGTAAAGTCGGTGAGCTAGGTTTCTTGCTAGGCTGTTGTAGCTGCAGGAACTTCTGGATGGCGTTGCGGTCATCGAAGTCGTCCTCTTCATCAGAGGTACCTTCAAAGTACATATCATCCCAGGATGTTGACTCCCTGCTCCGAGTAGAATCTCCTGTGTATAGCCGGTGGTGGTGCTTTGGGCGCGTGTTGAGTGGCGCGAGCTCATCAGCGCTTTCTCTGAGTTCGCTTTCTGTGCGCTCGACCGGCGGGTGAATACTCTCCTGCCCTTTCACATGCTCTCCATCGCTCTTGACTGGCACATCAACGCCCTTTGCACGATCCACGGCAGGCTCATTCTCATCGCGCGTCGACGCAGAATATGTATCTGCAAAGTGGGTATCACACAGATGTTTGACAACCGGCCACCCGTACGCGTTGGCGAACATTCGCCGGACAACAATGTTGTTGTGTGCATCCGGCTCTAGGCGCACCAACACCTTCCGCCACGAAAGGTCTCTGTGATAAGCTCGAGCAATCTTCTCTTCAACGCGTATACCGCCCTCTTCTGTGCTCGCAGTGGATTGCTGAGACCCGGTGCTCTCGCCTGAGAAGGAGCGACTGGTAGCCTTCTTCTTCACAAGTGGAGGTGGAATGTCCTCGGGGTGATAGACACGATCATGAAAGATCGTGCGGGCTCGAGTTGACGGGTCGATAATCCAGGACTGAGGGGGGACCGGTGGGCTCAATAAATCGCCTGCGGATTCGAATATTGTAGTTTTCGGGGGCGCCGCAACGTGGTTCGGGTCATTAAGGAGCGAATCCCCGCGGGTTGCCTGTGGCCTCTTCTTGTTGGGCTCAGGGTTGTCCGAAGAAGACGCTTCGGCATTGTCACTTGCTTCTCCCTGTTCCATTGCAACTGTCTGGCTTCTTTTGAACATCTTCTTGTCTTTTGAGGTATGCTTGCCCGATGGGCGAATGTAGCTCCAAAGCTGCATGAGAGTCGACTCGTTATTAAGAAAAGATGGAGACCGAACACTCGAATCGCGCTTCTGCCCGTCTAGCCACTGATTGGCACTCGGTTCTGCGGCGGCTTGAGCTTCGTCGTCTTGGTTTACGATATCGTCACTGGGTTGAGGAACCGCGGTATCGTCTCCGCTGAATGAAGGCGACTCGGCGCCGTTGTTGTTGTCGTCTTCTGAAAAAGCTACGCGCGATGGGTTCGGGGAGGTGTTCTGACCGGTCAACTGACCGAAACCCCACACCGCGACAGTTCCGATAAGGCCATTTTCTCGTCGTGCTTTCTCAACCTTACCCAGACCTCTCCAGTCAAGAAAGAGCAGACAGCTCGTGCGGAGCGGGACGATTCCATCGTTGACCACGTTGGAGTAGACGGTCCTGTTGCGAAACATTCGTAGGACCACGTGGGCTGGACCAGTGGGAAGGATCCGAAGGAGTGGCTTTGCGCCCGGATCGTCCTGCTCATGCTGCGATTGCCCACCCAGGCCACTGACCATTGCAGTCCACCCACTTCGTACCACCGTAGGCGCTCTCCAAGTCAAGCCGAGATCCTGCCCGGTTCTTCCTACTAGGCCAAAATCCAGGGCAAATTTGATGTACATCGGATTCTCATTACTTAGTCCAAGGAATGGAGATGCCATAGTGATGAAGTTGATAGGTTTGATCTTCTCAAAGAATTGGGGAGAATGCTTGTATATGTATGCGATCGCGTAAGTCTGAACCAGGCCACCTAGGGAGTGACCGACGAAGCTGATGCTAGTAAACGTGTATGCTCGCTTGGGCTCGTGTTTGAAAGTCGGGTGGTGGATGCTACTACCGGCGTGTGCTGGAATGCTAGTGTCCGCTTTGTCCTTGACTGGAGAAAATGCCGCGAACTTGGGTTTCTTGATCGGCAAATACGGTTGGTCTGGATAGGTCATCTCAAGAACGAATTTGGCCAGTCTCTTTCCGAGGTACTGGATACCGCGCTCAGTGCGAATCACGTTCTTGTCAAATCCTCGCACCACAACCTCCTCATCGTCATCTTCGTCTAAGATCTGATCCTGGCCACCTGATAACTGAGCAGTAGAGATATCATTTTGTTTCTGGCTTTGGGTCGGAGTTTCGTCTCTGGGCTTCAGGTGCTGCTCCTCTCGCCGTCGCCGTTTCCGATCCTCCCGCGCCTGTCTAGCAGTGGCATCAATGCTCTCCTTCAGATAGAGCATGTCGGCTCCGAGGTTGCTGTGCAGTCCATGGGTGACAATCACAAGGTGAATCTTCTTCTGCTTCCGCGTGTCTTCTTGTTGGCTTCTATGCGAATCCTTCGATTTGCGCCTAGTGGCGTGCTGTTCCTCCTTCCATTCCGGCAGCTCCGGCTTGTTCCACAGGCTCGTTGTATCGTCCACGACCAGTTTGACGGCTTTCGAGTATACGCCCTTGGGATTGGGTGCATGGCGAGACGTATGCGACGCCTTTCCCTGCTGGTGATCTTGCACCTGCCCTGGCACTCCGTGGGTGTTTCCGGTAACAGCGGTGAAGCCCAAATCGAGCGATCGTTCGTCGCGCGCAACGAGGAGCTCGTAGCTGACAGAGGCCGAATTCGAGAAAATGATCTGCGATGCGATCTCTATTATCCATGTTGCGCTCTTGGGTGTCCCGTCGTTCATTTCCGCGCTTCCACCGCTCTCTCGTATGTTTTCCGGCACCACCAGCCTCGCGGTCCAGTAGCCGCCAGCCTTGAGGTTCGGCTCAAACTCGGGAACCCCCTCTTTCTTCGGCGATTCGACTTTCTTGTTCGGGTTGAAGGTAGACGGATACGCGGCGACGTGTATGGTGTACGGTCCGTGGAGGTATGCAGCCCGGAGGGGCATGGCGGAGGTGTTCCGGACCCTGACATGAAGAAAGGCAGGGCTGGGCAGTATCCTGTCTTCAGAGGGTGTGTATGTGACCGTGTACCTGCAGATATCTGTTAGTACCCATGCAGCGCATCATGCATCGTCGCAGGGCATTTACCTCACCACCTCGCCCACCTTCACGACCCCTGTCTGGTGGAGCAGCAACATCTTGCGCGCGCGGCGCTCTTCGAGCTGCAGCTCCTTGCGCGAGGGCAGTAGTGTGAAGTACGAGGATCGCGCTTGCTTGAAGCCCGCGTCGGGAGTCTGGGCAAGGGAATAGGTGCGCGGCGTGAGTAGCATTTAGCGGAGGGCTAGCAAAGTTCGGTACGGGTTGCGTGCAGTGGCAAACGGCAGACCATGGATAGACTGCGCATCATAGGGGGCCAGAAGTTAGTAGCGCTCTGCGGATGGCTCCGGATGGAGTATATAGTTTAAAAGACTGCTGCACGCGGATCGGGGTCATGCCGCGAGGTTGAGATGGGATGGGACGGGACGGCACGTCATTTGCTCGCGTGGCCGCTCACCAGCATTGGGTCCGTGAGCGGGCGAGGCCGCGGGCAGTTGTGGAGAACCCAGACTGGTGAGTGCCCGCTGCTCTGCTGTCACTGTGGGGAGCAGTTTCACATATATTGCTTGGGTTCAAAAGACGCGCGAATACGCATTTGTACGCGCGCTATGAAGTTTTGTGGGCTTGCGTTGTTCGTTGACACAACAGTCGGAGGCTTCGGGTGAGCACGTGCTTCCCAAAGTTACACCACATGTGCACTTACGGTCGGAGCCGTATTGATCCGCTTCCGACGTCGACTCCACCACTGCGATTCTTCCGGGGCAAAGGGGGAGTATGCGTACATAGACCGTTGTGTCACATCGCGAGTGCTGCTGCCGGGTTCTGGTACTCAGCACGTGACTGTAAGATGGATACCCGTGGACGTATGTCACCTTCGAGGAAATCCCGAAGAACTCGAAACTTACTCAGCTTTCAACATGAGATAAGACGAAGACCGCCTCCTGTCGAATGAGCACGCGACTGATACGTTCGAAAACCAGGTATGAAGAAAACTCGATATCATATCTACAGTCTACCTATGGTAGCCATTGCTCAAGGCACAAAGAACGATATATGAAAAGCGGCAAAGACAATCCTAGACTTACATAGCAACGGAAATCCCCATCGACTGCTCTAAACTCGAAACCCAAAAAGCGCACCAAACCCGCCTCCTCTCAGTTACAAGTAAACCCACAATCCATCTCCCTCTTCCCATTGTCATACGCCCCAATACTGCACCTCCCCTTATCATTTGAATTCCAAGAGTCGCCCCCATACCCAAATGACACGGGATCCGCATCCACGCCGCCAGTGCGAACCTCAACCGTCATCGGCAGCTTGCCTCCCAGGCTGAGTGCGGGACCACCCCTGGCGTCCGTCCCACCGATTCTGTTTTCATTGGCATCCTTGATGATGGCGTCGAGCGAGTACTGATCCTTGGACGGATCGGGCTTCTGGTACTGTGTAACATGAACACCGCACCAGCCGGGTCGGTACCCCCTGTCGTTGACCGGGCCGTTGGAGTCGAGGCCTGCGCCGCCCTTGCCGGTCTTGGGCATGCCGCATTCCCATGTTTTGGTGCGCGAGTCGAAGATGTATTTGTTGGTCTCGCCTCTGTCGCAAACGAGTCAGTAAATCGAAGATGACAAAGTTGGATGGAGGAACTGGAGGAAAAGAGGGGCACTTACATCCAGCGGCAGATGAACGGTCCCTTCTTGCAGTCCAAAGGGGTCATCCCCCCCTCGCACCGATCTGCTTGGTCTTGGACTCCTGCTAGGGCCGTGACGGGGAATTCTTTCCAGTTGTCGACGTCTTTGAGCTGGAGGATGGGATCTGTAAGGCCTTCGCCCTCGGAGCCGTCCTTCTTGGCGAAGGTGATGCTGAACTCGCCGATGCGGGGGTCGGTGAAGAACTGGCGGCCGCCTATATTTTCAGTTTAGTGGGCATGATCAGCCATGGGCTGGTGGGCTGCGTACCAACGTAGCACACGTTCCAAGTTGCACCAGCAGGATTGTATTCCTTGACACCTGGACTTGGTCAGTTCTATGTCTTCGCAGAAGCCCGAGGGTTATCATACCGTCGTTGCATGTAACCCATGCTTTGCAATTTCCACCATCGCGGGTTTGCATTCCAATGCTGCACATGTTGGAATTGGCATTAACGTCCCTGTGCCGTGTTAGTCATCCTCGATAACAGGTAAAGAATACCATAGGTAGCGGCATACCAAGCGTTATGGACTTCAGGGAAAGCTACACCAAACCATTTGAGAATCGGTTGGACGAGTTGGGCCCAGTCGGCGAGGTTTGGATTCGCCCTCCTTACGGGGTTGCCGTGGGTCTGTCCGGAAAGGAGGACGGCTGCTACGGCCGCCTCTTTGATGCCGAAGGTCTTCATGTTGAAAGTGATAGTGGTGCACTATATACAAAGTACAAAAAAGGCGAAGGCGATGCTTTGGTAGACCTGAAGGACTATAGAATGACGAGACCGAAGATATAGATCGATAGTAAGAAGACTGGACAGCGAACTGATTGCTGTGTTTGTGATGCTCTTCATTCTGCGGTACTCATGCCATCCTATATACCTCTCTACACTGGCCATTGCTTCTCCCTCTGACCAGTGCAATCTCCGCCCATACTGCTCAGCCCTTCTCGCTGGAAGCAAGAATCACCACATCCAGCGGCTGGATGCCTACGCACCAGGCATCGCATGATTCTGCGAGATGCCATCGCAAGTCCGTGAGATATCTCATAGCCAAGGTTGGTGCTCTGAAACAATGCCAACGCCATTCCAAGCCCCAACAAAGGATTCGATCGTACATTTCCTTGTATTGATGTGTGCACGTACTCGGTTGTTGAAGCGGACACTCAACACCAAACCGGAAGACTGACGATGTTTCTAGGCCTCGCAAGACGGTGCCATTGGTCTCAAATTACCGGTGCAGGAAGTTTATCGATAACTTTAACTTTAAATCAGCGGCTCGCTTTGCGAGGCGGGGCAGGGCGTCGGCTGACGTTATGCACGGTCATGCGGACGCCAACGCACGACTGTTTTGTGTTGCTCATGCGACTTCCGTATCGCACAAAAGAAGAAGCATCCCGCGAGAAGTTGCGTGTGGAGGCGACTTGAAGGCGTGTTGGCTTCCCAGGCTTATTTGCTCCTTGTCAATTAATGGAATGATTCTGAAACGTGAACTGATGTGCCTTGCGGCTATGCATGAGGTGGCCTATCATAAACCGCTGAGAGTGAAATGTTTGAAACGCTTGAAATACTTCGGACTGATGCATGTACTGTGGCGCTCTGCGAGTACAGGCTTTCTTGGTGGCGAAGTTCATTGTGGCAGTGTGTAACATACGAACACCAATACCATACATACCACATTAATTTTACTACCACCTTAGTGTTACTGCACTTCACAGCCCCATGATTGAGCCGGGGCCATTATATCGATACGCGCTTAAACCACTTTGAGAGTCCAATCAAGCAAGAACAGCAAATTGGAGGGGTCAATTGACACGTTCAAGGACTATCGGGACCCTGCTATTGGTCTGGTCTATGAAACATCAATATAGTGGCTTGAAAGGCCGAAAAGTTTCAACGCTACCCATCAGACGGTCTCCGCCTCTCAAAGCCCCCGAGCTCCAAATCCTTACATACGAAGGAACAGGTATGTCTTCTCCTTCCGCTAACACAGTATCAGGCTTTCAAAAATGCGTCCGGCAAACGCAGAAGTCCAATCTCACCTGAAACTCACCCAAGAAGCACCAAACAACTACAAAGAGTAGTAGTCATTACTCGCCCGCATCCTTCTTCCCGCTCTCCTGCTCCTTCGCCTCAATATGCTGAGGACCTCATCCCTCGGAGAGTTTGGCCCCAAGTTCCGCAACCTCCACCCGGTAGTCGGCTGGAAGCGGAGAGTGGAGGAACTGCACTATAGTTGCACTTGTCAAGACTGTTTAGAGCAAACGAAGTAACGCATTTCGTCTCCGAACCCAAAAATCGCTCAAAATCGGAATATTAGTGTTTCACGACCTGCACATCAGACAAAACTCAGATGGGGCATAAATATTATCCTGCGGACTCCCAGCCGCCGTCTCTCCACAAAAGAGCCCCCAGTGTATTGTATTAACACGGTATTGAGGCTACCCATTGGCAAGCTCAAACAAGCTCCTCTGTGTTACCGACCATCTATCTAAACGTCAAAACGCCCAAACACCGTAGGAGCAAAAAACCCCCAAAGAAGCCAGCCAACCCCGCCTAGATCCCTGTACTTTTTTGTTCCTGGGTGAGTCGCGCATGGCTGCTAGTACTTCCGCAGGTATCCAGGTGTCGTCTGCTTGAGCAACAGCTACGGCACTGTCGGACGCAGCAGCGCCAGCGCCAGCGTAGGGATCGCGCTTGTCGCTACCTCTGTACAAATTAGCTACACTTTCCTAACTCATTGAGAAGAAGGTGACTTACCGTCAGCGCCGTCCTTCTTGCCCTAGGGCGACTTGACGCCCTCCTTGAGCGCACGACGCTTCCAACGACCCGACTCGCAGTCTACGAATAATTCAGCCAAGGGTTAATGGTACGAGAGAGGGGGAGGTAGTCATACCGTAAAAGATGGTATCGTCCCAATGGGCGTCCATCTCCATCCGCTTCTGGTCCTGCATATCATACACCATGATGAACTGCGGATCGTACGTGCCCCAGTTGACGTACTCTGAGGAAGTGCGGCTCAGGGTGAGTGGCGGGTCCCAGGAGATACGCCAGCCGTTAAGGTCGAAGACTGCGTAGCCTATTGGCAGCCACTTGTGTTAGCCATTCTACCAACCACTATACTTAAGTGATCTTGAGTAGTTGGAGGGGCTTACACATTTCAGCGTACTCCCGAGCATCAGCCACAGTCGTGCGGACGTATCCCTGCGCCCGGTCCATGACGATGTAGTGTTCGCTGTCCGGGTTGCGCTGGGCGGCGAAGGACATGAGCGGGCGCTCGAAGGATGTATTGAATGGCCAGACGCAGGAGGGCGTCGGCGGCTGATTCCAGTCACGGCCGGCATCACTTCCTGAAGGGGGTGGGGTTGAGCCCGAGCCGTAGGCGAACATGTCTGCGTAGTCGGGTTGTTGGAGGAGGTTGTTTATATATCGGGATCCGGTGGAATGTAAAGGCTGGAACTGGAGATCCCTCGCGTTTGGATCGGATATATGCAAGCAGACGAGGTTGATACTCAGGCAGTTGAGGTCCAGTTCTTGATAGCCGATATAGGCGCTCTGATATGGGTTTATATACTGTGAAGATTTCGCAATTGCTCGCTTCTGTAAGCACGAACGCGCCATATTTGGTGTTATTCTTGTGGTAAAATCGACGTTGACCTGGGGTATGAGGCGATTCGGCTTCCCCCTTTTGGACGCTAGGCTTGATCGGGTAGGCATGATGAATGCACGTGCCTTGGAGCCTGAAGGATGTGAAGTACGGAAGCAGATAGAAGCCAAGAGTGGGCGTAATGTGGGAAAGCGAGTTCTGCGTGAGGGCCGTGGCTGGGCGACGAGGAGGTGGGGGTTGGCCTGCGGTGGTCACGGCGCGTTGATACTGCCTTGGAGATACAGTATCTACCGGAACCTGACAGGAAGTGGTTATTCGCTCGTTGAAGGCACTCCAAATTCAATACGCAGTCCACGTGGGTTATTTGAGCAACCCAAGATCACCACTTGTTCGTGGCAGCCATGCGAGCCTCATCGAGGATTGTCGAGAATCCAATTCAGTACACGATCAGTCACAGCTGCCGAGGAAACAGAACCGGAGGAAATGAGCGGATGATGAGGGAAAGGACAACAGGTAGTCGACCTATCGTGATAGTCCACAATGTCTACCTAAGTAGGAATGCGGGCTTGCGCGCAGACAGAAACGACAGACTATACGAGCACATGAAGGCCAGCGATTGGCAACCGAAGAGCCAGAGGAGATAGGCCGGCTGACGAAGAAAGGAAGACACTCGGCACTCACATATATAGTCGTTGGATGCTTGGTTGCTTAGTAATTCCTGCACACGTCCTTTGTGCTTGACGATCTCACAGATTTGGCAGCAATCGATATCGCAGAGGATAATATCAGCAAAGCCGTTTATACCGCGAGAGGCACAAGCACCACCGCCTCATCGATATTGTCGTAGTCCCACTTGACCTTGTACACGTGCCTCCTCCTAACCTCCCTTTGTTCCTCTTTGTTTAAGCGTTCGCAAGCGGCGCCTGCGCTACCTATCATGTCCACATGCACAACCTCAAACACGCTCGGATGACAGAACAAACAGATCATACATATTTACAACCCATAGGAAAGGGTATCTAAATAAGCAACGCCTAGTGACATATCCTGGAAGCATATGCCGCCCATGCGTCATCGTCATGAACGGGCCTTCCTCGATGTTTTCCCCACACGCCGTGTAATAATACAATCGAAGTAATTATGTAGCAACAAAGAAAAGAAAACCTGAGAACCTGCAGACTCGGAAATCCATCAGTGCAAAACAACCCGCTTACTTATTATCCTTTCCGGCAGCAACTTGACCTGACTTTGCTTTGTCCTCGCTGGGGCCACGTTCCACCTTAACCTCCTGCTTCGCCCTCATCAAGTGTGGAAAAAAGCCTGACCCGTTCGCAGCAGCAACTTCCGCCCCAATCTCCCTGACCTCATCTTCGTCCAATTCACTCAGCTCGCTCTCATCGTCCGCATCGTCGTGCATTGAGGCAGGCGCACTGGGCTGGTCAGCTGAGCTTGCGGATGCTGTCACAGGAGCGCTGTTCGTTGGTAATGGTGGCTCGTTGGCATTCGCCGGCGCTGCAGAAGGCTCGCTCGCCGATTTTTCGGGAGACAAGCGGGTAGAGAAAGGCAGAGAAGCATTGGTAGCGGGCGGAGGAGATCGAATGGGCATCGTGGTCGTGGTTGTGGTCGCCGGAGTCGTGGAAACGGCGCCGGCGGGTTTCTGTGCACAAGCTTCGGCTCTTCGTTGTATTTCTCGCCGCCCAACGGTCTTGGCCCTAGGCTTCGCAACCGGGTCAGCAAGCTGTGGTTGCGGCTGTGGCTGCAATTGACTTGGATGATAAAGATTGAATGGGGAATTATGATTCTCAGCGTTGGCACCATCGACTTGCACCTGCATGAGCGATGGCACATATGGAGGTACTGCAGTCTGCTGCGCCATAGCATTCGTAGCAGCGTGCAATTGTGGGGGCTGCTCCGAGGGCAAAGGCGGCAGATTTGGACCGACCGTAGAGTATAGCAGCGCAAAGGTGTCGCCAAGTAAGTCGTCGATGAGAACAGCTTTCATGAGTCCGTTGTTGAGGCGCTTGAGATCGATTACATCGCGGAGAACATCCAGGATAGGATGCTGAGTCGCAGGATTTTGGGACCAGGCCTCCAGTCGTGCCGCCTGCGTGTTGTACTCGTCCCAGTTAAGAGCGCGGAAGACATAGTCTTCATGCCCATCTGGGATCTTTCCCGTTCGCCGCAGAAGCTTGATGAACCTCAGACAAAGCTCATGCCATAACTTAGAATGTTCGAAAAAGTCTGTCTGCTTTCTTCGCACACGCTTGGCTAGGGCTTCAAGGCTGGTCTTGTCCCCGGTCTGGTCGAGCAGATGGACGAAGAACTTCGTATATCGTGTAGTGTACACGAAGTGTCTCCCTGGTCGTTCGTTCTCGGGTTTCCAGACCTGCACAGCCATTGTCTTGGTAAAGATTTGCTGTGTAAGCTCGTGCTTGGCACCATGCGCCACCATCACATCGTTAGAGTCGTCGTAGATGACATGGGCAGCGCGAGCAATAATACGATGATGCCAGCCCGATTTGTCGGTCGCTCGAAGGGCCTTGAGCACACCAAGAACGTATCGTTCCCAGTCATCCGGGCTGTCGGGACTGCTTACGTCCTCTGAATAGGATGTATACTGCATAATCTTCTCGCCTGTTTCGTGATCAATGGCCCTGCGGTGGAACAGCTTGTGGGCAATGGAGACCAGCTTGTAGTGAGGTTCCAGAACCGGCTGCTGGCTGCTGCGCTCTTTCTTCTCGGGCAATGTTTCGATGGCATTTACGATAGCATCGACCACTTCCTCCCAGGTCGGACCGCTGTTCGCGGGTGGAACCGTACCTTGTTGAACGGCAACGATGGCGGCATCAGCATTAGCACAGTACATTTTCCAAAGGCATTTGCCCAGCATGTAGTAGTTCCACCATTTGTTCGGGTCGCCCTTGATAGCACGCTTGAAGAGAACGCTGGCAAATTTCCAAGCTGTATAGGTCGACAGTGGGCCGAAAGGTACGTTCTGGTAGACAATCTGGTTGTGGGCTCCGCTATAGTACTTGTGCTCGGATTCCTTGATAGCGAAAGCGCCCATGCTGAAGGGCTCCCTAGTTGAGGCATAAATACGATTGCCAAAGTCGGTATACATGCGTGCAACCTTGTTCCTCGTCTGTGCAGTGGGCTCTGCGTCGCGTGTAGCACAGGCTACGGCCATTGTATAGCAATGTATTGCCGCTCGTTGAAACGTAATGAGCTCCATACTATTGTTGTTCATCTTTTCCGCAGTCCACGAGACAGACTCTTCCAGTTGCGTGTCATTGGCTTGCGCGAGGCGATACCACGTCTCCCACCGCTCGATAGAGTATTCCAGATCCTGGAGGAAGAATGCTTGAGCAAAATTGAGGTCTTCGGTAGGCCCTTGGGCGGTACGCTTTTGCCCCCGAAACTTGTTGAGCGCAATGTTACCCATCAGGTAATACCATCCTTTCGAAGCAGGAATAGCGAAGTCTGTAGGTATATGCTTCGTCGCAAGAGCACCCACACCCTTGAGACAGTTGAACAAGGATACAGGGCTGATCGGTGATTTGAAGTATGTGGTGAGGATCTTCCGATTGAGAGAAATATCCTCATTCGTCTTGGGCCGGCCCAGGGCACCGTGGACTTTGTCAATTGTGGCCTTCAAATCATGCTTGGGCAGATCCTTAATGCTGATCTTGTCAGCTTGTGAAAGAATGAATGTCAACAAGTTGGTCGCTGTTTTCTTATCGAGAATATCGGGAACGGATCCGAACTCTTGACAATCTAGAGGGTCGATGAAAGTCTTCAATCCATACAAATCGTATAACAGCTGGGAGAGTTCGGTATCGTGGTTATTGACCTCGCTAACGTCGTCAAAGCGAAGAAGCTCATCCTTCGCTAGCCGTAGGAAGAGCCGACCGGCTAAGTGACAGAATCCACGCACGCCGGCTGCGTGGTGAACATGGCGGAGAAATTCGAAGTAATCGTCGGAGGGGTTGGGAAACTCTTTAGCGTCCTGGGAAGTGCCCTCTTTCAGCAGGTAGTACTGAAGCATCCATAGCCGAAGCTGCATGTCGTTGAGCCTATTCATCATGTTCATAGAAGTACCTGCCGGAAGACCCTCGATCCTGGGCACCGAGAGTTGTCCGATGCGAATCAGATCCTGAAGGAAGTTGGAGGTAGACATGATGCGCAGCAACTGTGAGATAGCTGACATCGACGACTGCATGTGCTCGTATGATAAGCACTCAAAGGGGTCCTTCTCGTTCCTGATGATTTGGAGGACCTTAGACACCACCTCATCGACGATGCGGAGACGGCTGATCAGCTTGACGTGACGTTCGGGAATAGAGCACTCTTGATAGGTAGACGTCCTAAACTCGCCCACCAACGTCTCAATGCTTCGTAGGTAACAGGATAAGACCTTTGGTGGGTATTCTATCGCCTCGTAGGCTTCGCGTAGCCGCTGCCAAAGTGACAGTCGCAAATTGACGGAAGCCGAGTCGAGAAATTTTCTCATCTCTTGCGAAGGCGACGGTCGCAAAACTTGAACATCTGTTGCGACTTCCATATGTCCCATTGTTGAAGGGCTGCTCGGTTCTTGGTGGAGTTGGCCATTGGCGCCGGAATCTCTCGTTTCCGTAGTTTCTGTATCTTGGACGGGTTCCAGAATAGGCTCCAAGCTTTCAATGACTGCTACAGGATCTTTCTCATCGGTGTCAAAGACCTTGAGAAAGAAGTCTTTCATGCTTATTCGAACAAGCTCGCGATCGACGGAAGCAACAGACATCTCGGGCATGACCGCGTTGTTCTGAACTTCGATAATCTGACCTTCTAGTGTCTGGAATATGCCTTTCAGCTCCTCCATAGCGTAGATGACGTGCTCCGGGAGGACGTCATCGTTGACACTCATTTGGAAGACAGAAGCCCAAATGTGGCGCAGAGCCAGTTCGTCCATTCCAATGCTTGGGTCACAATCCGATCGCAGCTGCATGGCTTCCCGGCTGAGATACACCCATCTTTCTAGACGGTCGTTTTGATCGGTTTGTGTAGAGGTATCTACTCCACTGTGCGGATGTCTGATCAACGAATAGACATCAAGATGCAGTTCAAACAAGGTTTCGACCATCTCCACTTGTGCAAGGTCCAATTCGGAAAGCTGATATTCCTCGCAATTCTCACGAGCACGAAGGATCTTGGTGTTCAGGCTGTCAATGCGGTTGACCATTGTCGTGTAGATGTAATCATCAACATTGACGACGACTTGGATAAGATGGCGCTTGAGGTCTTCAGCCCATCTGTATTGGATGTAGCTCGATTTGCTGCCTCCAGAAGATCTGTTCGGAACCGGTAGAGAACCTGGTGACAACAGGGCTTCAACCCAAGCAAAAGCGACTTCCTTAGTGGAGAGCCATGCATCATTGACGCCGTGGGCAAAAGCGGCGAGCTTCTCGCTTTGCAACACGGGCTTGACGCACGCTTGCGCAATACTGGACTTGGAGTACCCCAAGAAAGCGTTCAAGCCGGCTTCTCTCGACGCTCCGCCTAGGTCCACAGGCTCTGCGCTCAGCAGGACGGGAGCAATATTCGTACCCGAGTTCTGTAATGCTGCGTACAGATCGCGCGCTGCATTGTCGACGGTGTCCGCGGTCGAGGTGTCTGAGGAAGAATTGCTAACGGTCTCGCGCAGCTTGTTCGGAGATCCAAGTGTTTCTACACCCAGTCGTACGAAGATGTCATTCACGACCTCGCTCAAACATTGATCGGCATGACTGTACTGCCAAAGCTGGTCTTCCAGCTGCTTTGCAGCGTCTTGTCCCACAGAATCTACCCCAATGCTGGGATCGGTGGCTTCACGAGCGCGAAGACGCTTGCTACGGATGCGACCACCTTCAGCGGTCTCGGGCAAACCCGCAGAATCTGTCGAGCGCTTGCGGGACTGAGGCTGCGTAGGTTCGCTAGGTGTTGCAGAGCCGGCTTCCTCTGCTTTGGTGCTCAGAGGTGCGATTTTGTCTTGGTCTTCCATGACAATGTCGTCTCCGTCTTTTGCAATGGTTGCTTCGTCTTCTGGCGCTGCAGCAATCGGCTCAATGGTCTCCGGCTGGGGCATCTCTTTCGGAGCTTCAACAGTACTCTCCTCGACGACTTCGCTGGCGCGCTCTTCCATATCCACCATATTCGCATCTGGAGGTATGCTAAAATTGATGCACGAACCGGAGGTGACATTAGTAAGACCGCTTTGCTCGGCCATGTAGTGACGGAGGACAGATTCGCCAACACCTACCCAGTCCCATGTTGCGGGGTTCAAAATGATGCGTTCCGGAGGCTTGCTAAGCGTCTGTACGACGTCCGACTCGGCTGGCAGAGGCGCAAACACGTAGGGGTTCAACCGCTTTTTCAGGGTCTCAGAGAGCTTCTTTCGCTTCATGTTCGACAATGGCACCTGCATCAGAGATAAGTTGTCTTCGAGCTTCACAACTAGCTCGTGGAGTTGCTGCGCGGCGAAGCCTTCTTCGAGCCCGGGCAGGCGCAACAGGGTTTCGTACAACTCATCATTCCCATCCAACACGGCTTCGAGACAAAACCTTGTGATGCGCCTGCTACCTAGCATCGCCGCCACTGAGGCCGTCCGCAGCCACAGATCCAGATCTGTGTCCTCTTTATCTAGAGCTTCCGCAAAGTATGTCAGGGCGCCGGTGATGTGTCCCGAGCCCTGCTCTTGCGTGACTACACCGTGCTGGCGGATCCAATGCTGCATCGTCTCGAGCATGAACTGGCCATGGTTCTTGTATGATAGATGTAGTATCTGCGGCAAGGTGTTCGGAGCGCTCTCGTTTCCGCCGGCCGCCTGCACGGGTCCCGCCTCGAACTCGTCTTGCAGGATGGAGTCAAACTCCAAGGTATCCCCAAACAGCTCATGGCGCTTGTACTCGGACAGTGATTCGGAGTATTTGAATATTTCGGATTCGAAGAGGGCTTTGTACGCTTCGGCGGTCTTCTCGAATGATTCGGGGCCTTCGGAGTGGTACTTGAGGGCGGCTTGGTAGAGCTTCAGAGCTTCCTCGATCTGGATTTCCTTGGTGTTGTCGACCTCATCTTCCACCTCGTTGTCGGACTCGACATTGAGCGCATGCCAAGCCGACTGCATCGTGTCAGTGAGCTATCTCGTGATTGTACATGGAGGTTGAGGAGTGGAGCATGTGAAGCTCGAAACGTACCATGGTGAGGGCGGTGGCTGTACAGAGAGTGGGGATGTTCTGGCGCGTGGAGCGGAGGTTTGCGACAACATCTACTGTACATGCTGTGGGCGACAGGCAGCAGCAGAGTTCGCGTCGCCGTCTTTTGCGCACCGTGTCGTGAAGAGTGTCGCGTCGGCGTGTGAAGGGCAGCTGGAGCCGGGCCGGTCTTGGCAGCGGGCGGGCGCGAACGAGCCACGCCGAAGCATCGCAGCTGTTTGCTGATGCCAGCGCCAAACTGTGGAAAGGCCACACAACCCTGACCAACGCCCGCGAAGCCCTCGCCCGCCCGAGCTGCCACCGCTGCCCTCGCACACGCATGTCATTATAGCCTCCTGTCCATTCCTGTGACCTCTCCGCGCGCGCGGCCCCTCCTGAGCCATGGTGACGGCTCCAGCTGTTCCTGAGTATGCCTTCCCTCGGGCCTCCTAAGCTTCCGAGACGAATGCGCAAACACAATATCATGTTTCACATTCTCGCCAGCTTAGCTCCCGGCTGTGGGCGGTGGAAAAAAGTGTCTTCAGTCTTTTTGTGCTCAGCTTGCTGATTCAAGTGCACAGAATCTACGAAGATGAGCTCCACTCAGCCATTGAGGCGCGCTCCGAGTCCCTACAAGCCCTCCGCGAACTAGGCCCTCCCGACTTGGTTCACCTCATCAAGCAGCCGATCAAGAACGCGACGAAGCAGGTGCGAAGCCATGGCATCTCAGTCGCAGCATCGGGGTATACTGATATGCGGCACAGGTTGGCGTGTACCACCATGTCTCCGGCATAGATGCGTCGTCTTCTGCAAGTCTGGCAGCCTACATAAACACCCTCACATACTCTCCGCACGACAAGCAGCACAAGGTGGTCTCTGGTCTCTACTGGTATGAGATGTCCGTATGAAAGGAGGGGTGAGGCTGACAGCGGGTAGTTGCTACAATGCCTTTTCGCGGCTGGACATGCGCGTGCAGGTCTACATTCCCGGTACTGTGGAGAGCTATTGCATCGACGAGCGCGGAGACAAGCGGGTTGCGACCGACGAGCTGTGGTTGGAGACATACCTATGCAGCGTCCTGCGCGCGTACTCGTACGCCGACGATGGATCAGGCGACACGATTAAGAAGATTGTCGGAGTGCGGAGATTCAATCCCATCACAAGCACCGAAAGCGAGCATAAGTTCTTGGAGGCGGCAGAGCGCTTGTTCTTCAATGGCTGGCAGCTGGGGTCCGACCCTGAGATCCAGGTGCCCAACCTCGTCTCAAACCACCTGACTACCGGCCTGCTGGACTACATCCACACAACGGGAAGATATGCCTCGGGCATAAATTTGTTTGAGAAGCTGCGGACAAAGGACCCGGAGATATCGTCCTTGTTGGCGCAGGTGTACATTGCAGCAGATGAAGAGGTCAAGGCCGTAGAGCTGTTGCATGAGGCGATCCAGGAGCTACCTATGGACTATTCATTACTAGACTGCCAAGCTGACTTCTGCAACAAGAAGGGCAGAAGCGACCTTGCGCTGGAAATCGCGCGGAGAAGTGTGGTGTCCGCTCCGAGCGAATTTGGGACGTGGGCTCGGTTGGCTGAGGTCTATGTTAGCCTGGAACAGTGGGACCTTGCTCTATTGACGCTAAACTCCTGCCCGATGTTCACCTACCAGGACAAGGACGCACCCCGGATGCCAGAGCCACAGAAGGTGTTCCTTCCAATCATGCCAGAAGCCATCTGCGACGAGATCGAGGACAGCAATGTTGATGACATGGAGCTTGTGCACCCTACACTCCGGAAGCTACACGCTGCAGGCTTCAAAGGGACCTTCCTCAAAGCTTACATGCTCCTCACGGAGATTACAAAGAAGATCGGTTGGGATCAGCTCCTTCGGATACGAAGCCAAGTGTTCGTCATGGAGGAAGAATACCGCCACGAAAAGCAGCACGTAACCCATCATGGATCAAGAAATGCCAGTACTACCGCCCTCCGTTCACCTTCCCCTACCACAAATACCAACGGAGAAGCCCACGGCGAGGTCGAAGAGATCTCCGACGCAGAAGAGACAGAAGAGCACCAAGCACCCAATGGTGAATCATCCACCTCAGCCGCCGCCACCGCCGAAGAGTCGATAATAAAACCCGGCCACACCGTAGCCTCCGAAGTCGTCAAAGCCGGCAGCGACGACCCCGCCCCCTCCACCTCCAACCCGCAAAACCAAAACTACACACACTTTCAAAACAAGCGACTGTGCGAGCGCTGGCTCGACAACCTCTTCATGGTGCTCTATGAAGATCTCCGCGTGTACACTATCTGGCGCACGGAAATGGCGCAGTATAGACAGCAACAGCTTCTCTATAAGAAGAGCGCTGAGGAGTGGGAGATTCTGGGTGAGCTGGCGGAGAGACTGCACCATGGTGAGGAGGCGATGGAGGCGTATGAGAATTGCCTTCAGATGAAATTCAGTCCGAAGGCGATGAGAGGCGTGTTGAAGTTGGGAGAGAGGGGGAATGGGGGGCCAAATGTTAGGGATGTGTGTGGGGCGCTTATTCGACTGGTTACCTGGCAGTATCGGTGGTACTCTGAGGTATGTCCCCGTTCCATCTACAATGTCTTTTTCAGACAAGAGCTAACCAGTACGATAGTTCTCGCCATCTCTGCTCTACACGATCCGGAAACTCATCGAGGAAGAGGGCGCCGTCAAGATTCGAAGCATCATCCAGGGAACGAGTCTGCCGCAGCATGTGCTCGATTTGACGCATCAGTATGCGGCTCTGTGCGCGGCGTTTAGGAGCAGTGGTAGTGACGGTTGATCGTATAAAGTGGGCTATAGCTAGGGCGTAGAAAGATGTTCTTGAGAGGGTAGGGATACGTTAGATGCGTACTATTCGGCACTCAGCTCGAGCGCTATTCAGCGTATGTTTTGTAATTCGTCTAAGCGTGGAGTGGGGCCGATTCGGCGATTCGGTGTCGGTCGTAGATCTACCCACGAAACAGGTTGTTCGATATCTCCAATTCCTAGAATTAGCATGATTCGTATCGAGGAGGCCCTTCGTCACTACTGCAAACTTTTTTCCGGATGTCAACGCGTCCCACGGAACTTGGAGTATTCCATATGCCATTTCTCTTGTCGGGGCAACTCTCGCAAGAATCTACCTGTCAGCCCCAAGTTTGTATCCCAACATCACGATATACAGGGAGACTCTGAATAGTATGCATGCTTTTGGCCTCGTCACAAGCTGTGTGGCTCGCGACCAATGTATTCGTTTTATCGTCACAAGATCCGAGTCCCTTCAGGTCGCCCTCAGCACGCCATCACAGAAACCTCTTCCCTTGAAATCGAGACCCGACCATGAACCATAGCAAAAGAGCCCACGATGAACACCGCACCATGCCATCCCCATACACACCACTCACCCCAGCATCTCCACCGCTTAACGGTACGACTTCTGGTAACGCGCACGGGCACCTGGACCACCGAACTTCTTGGGCTCGCACCGCCTGTTGTCGGCGACGAGCAGTGTGCGGTCGTACTGGACGAGGGCTTGCTTGAGCTGGTTCTTGGAGTGCTCGTCGACGTATTTTTGGTAATAGGCGATGATGGATTTGGCGATGGCTTGGCGGATGGCGTAGATTTGCGAGGTGTGACCTCCGCCGGAGACGCGCACGCGGATGTCGACGTCGGCTGAATCTATGCATCAGCATACCCCTCTCTGGATTGTGTTCCCTTCTGTGCGGGTGTGCGTACCGAACTTGTCCACGCCGATGATCAGGATGGGCTCGTAGACCTTGAATCGCAGCGTCTCGGGCTGGACCAGGTTGAGGGGCTTGCCGTTGACCTTGACGAGTCCTTTACCGGCCTAACATATCCACTTAGTATACTGGTTCTCGCGCGTTCGGCCGTGGCATTGGAGGAGTACCTTGCAGTGGGCGACAGCTATACAATTCGTCAGCACTCATGATTCGGCGCACCGGCGGAGAGGGATCGGGGCGCGTACCAGTCGCAGTCTTCTTCTTGCCGAAGCATTGCACGCTCTGGGTAGCCATGTTGGGCGACTGTGGATTGCGTGTGGTGGGAGGGAGGGGTGAGTTCGGTTTTTGGCGTGTCGTCGACCTGGTCGGAGTTGTCGATGCGGGAGAACGCCGTAAGCGAATTTTCGACGCCGAGCCCTGAGTGTGCGTGGTCCGAGCGCCTTGACGATTGCCCGTTACGTCAGCGGATATCATTCACGGACTTCGAAAGTAAACCGCGTCGCAATAGGTTTCTTTTCTACTCTTTCTTCTAGTTCACGGCTTGGAAACCACTTTTCTGCCGAGGAAACTCCAAATATCTCACATTAATCTGATACGGCAGGTTTAGACCAACGATGGGAGAAGTGCGATCTAAAAGAGGAGCAAGAACAGTCCAACAAGGCAGCACAGGATAAACCATCAACATGCCATACCGATTATATGTCTTCGGAAGCAACGGCGAGGGCCAACTCGGCATACCAGCGCAAGACATCGTCAACACTCCCGCAATCGCCAACTCATGGCCCCCACAAGAAAGCATTAATACGGTCTGTGGCGGAGACAATCATGCGCTCATCCTCACAAACTCCGGCCAAGTATGGGGCGCAGGCTCCAATAAAAAAGGCCAACTCGGACTGTCAAATCGGGAGCAGTCGAGGACTGAGGATTTCGTGAAGCTCCGCGATGGAGTCTCCTTCATCGCAGCTACCTGCGAATCGTCCGCATTCATCACCAACTCCGAACGCACCACCAACGCGCACAGTACAATGGAATCAGTAGGCGCAAACCACTGGGGCGAGCTTGCCCTCACATTCACCGCAGAACGCCCGATCCTTGACGGAAACTGCGCAGAGTCGTTCTTGCACCGCTCTATCACGGACTTCGCAGCCGGCGCCTGGCACTACGTAGCACTCGATTTTTGTGGAGAAGTCTACGGCTGGGGTAAATCTCGCCTCGAGCAACTAGGCTCCGCTCTTGCACCTCAGCAACGGATTACGACTCCAACGCAGATTCCAGAGGCAAGTCTCCCTGGTGCGCCCGTCAAAGTAGTCTGCGGAAAGGACTTTACGTATATCGCAAATATATACGCTTACGGGAGCCATATTCTTCTTGGTCGGGATAAGTTCGGAATCAGAAGTAAAATGCCTGCCAATATCAAGGATTGGAAGGACATCGGGGCTACTTGGTATGCCATCTTTGTGCTGTTTCGGGACGGGACCATGGCGGCGTGGGGGAAGGATGATATGTGGAAATTAATACCGGAGGGGCTTCCGCCTATCGATAAGATTGCGGTGGGGAGTGAGCATGTACTTGCGCTTAAGCCGGACGGAAGGCTCATTAGTTGGGGGTGGGGGAAGCATGGGAATTGTGGGGATTTGACGAATTTGGAGAGGGAGGGGAAGGTGAAGAATGATATGGTATCGAATTGCTGGAATGAGATAACGATACCAGGAAAGATCAAGTTTATCGGCGCGGGATTTTGCACTAGCTTTGTGTTGACTGACATTGAGGACCAGGAAGACAGGGAGGAACAATGATAGCAGATAGAAAAAATACTCTACATCAGTATTCGTCGCTGCATGTGCGACATTTAGACCGTAGGCGCGTGCATGTTCTGCATCTACCACAGTCCCTTAACCTGCGACACCCTCTGACTTGGCGCAATACCTTCCATGCCATCCGCACCCACGGTCGTCGCCACCTCCACCTTCGAGAAGCTCCCACTATCCCTAAAAGTGGGAAAGCTCCCGGCATCCCGATCCGCGGCGGCATCCCACCCTAACGTCTCCTCTTCATTATGATCCAGAGGCTCCCATCGCGAATCCTCCTCTTCATCCTGGTTTACGAAAAGACTCTCTGGATCAGGCTGCGGCTTAGGGGAGGATGCTTTCCTCGGTGCAGCCTGACGACGTGCGGAGCGACGTGATGCGGGCGAGGTCGGCGGGGGCATGCTGCGAGAGTCCGTGGCAGATTGAGCGCGGGAAGCGAGTCTGCTGGGGATTTGGGGGGCCGGTGTTGGTGCTGTTGCGGGGCCGTTGTAGTCTCCGGATGTCATGAGGGTGAATTCGCAGAGGAGGCCGTCGCTGCCGTAGCTGAACTGGAGTGGACGCGTAGGCTGCGAGTAGAACGCCTTTACGCTCGTCTTCAGCGTGTCGGCGTGAATGACGATGGCTTTGAAGTCTTTGACACTGATGATGATGTGCATTCCGGGCTGCACGTTGAACTCCTCGAAATCGGATGTGTTGACGGCGACGGCTGTGACAAGTGGGTGCTTGAGCACCTCCTTCCCGTTACTGATCTTCTCGGTGAAGCTTTTGAACACGACGCGTCCGTCGCCTTCTTCACCCGAGAAGATGTCAAGCATCTCCGTCCTTGTGCCGAAGTACTCAACATACTCTCGCAACCCTCCCGCACGCATGCTCCAGCGATTCTTCGCCATGTTACGGTCGAAAAGCGCGTGCATAACGTCCACGGCCTCATAAGTCAGTTTGTAGGTCTTGATAACGCCTTGGTTGCACACCATCTTCACGATGAAACGGCATGTGTTGGCGTTCTCTTGCACGGATACTTCGCACCGGGATATGGCGCCATCACGGCCCAGAGGGTCGTGCAAGCGTGCTTTGAAGACGGAGAGCAACGCTCTAGTGTATATACTGCACGTGAATCTGCCGTCCGGGCCTCCTTGAGTCGGAACGCATTCATATGTCGAGAAGAATTGTTTGCCAACCAGGGTCGCGGCGGCATAGGCGGATTTTGAAGAGTTGAGAGCGGTGAAGGTGAACTGAGAGAAGACGCATAAGAGAGATGACTTAATAAGAAAGGATTTTCGGTTGGCCTACCCTTTCACGACGCGCTTCGATGGCGACGGTGTCGCTGAATTTTCCGAGGCAGACGAGCAAGTCGTGAATCTCGGAGGCCGCCTCTGGCGTGAGCGTAAAGTTGAGGACCACCATGGCGTTGCGTGGCCGATCACATCTCCCACTATCGATGGACACGGATTCTCAACAGTCGTGCCTCGTATAGCTGCTCAGAGTGACGAGTTCTGTGAAAAGACCAGCAACGTGCTGTCGTGCAGGAAAGCGCGTCGGCCGAAAGCGGACTAGCGCGACACTACGTCACGAACACCACCTGCCTTCCACAAACCCCATCAACAAACCCGACTGTTTTCTGCAGCAGATACCCAATATGTCTCAAGCATTACCGGACGATATCCTTCATCTTTTGTGCGAGCAGTTGGCAGAGCAGGAACAGTTCGACACGTTATTCAACTGTGCCACCACTAGCCGAGCACTCGCGGTCCCTGCGTTGACCCATCTGTACCGGTATGTCCCGCATATGCTGTATAACATCCGAAATTTGATCGGATGTTGAGAGATTCGCAATATTGACGCGTCTAGCGCTCACCACAAAGCTCCCGTTCGCGGTGGTGGAGAAGATGAGACGGTTCCGCAGGCTACCAAGCTTCTATTTGTGCAGAAGTGGTCGATCATGTGGAAGTCTCTGATCGCGTCAAGTCTGGGAGCGACGCTGTTTCCGTACTGTCGTTACATCCGGATGCTTGATTTTCGAGACTTGGAGAACCTTCTCGACGATGATCAGTTCAAGGTCAAGATCTCGAAACAGTTCTTCGCTGGACCTTTGGCGCCGTTTTACAAGGCGGATACGATGAAAAGAGCAAACGGACGAAAGTATGAGCGCCTGAATATCAAGGCCATCATCGATGCTATTGGGGAAGCGGTTACTCAGCACACCCCAACGCTAGAAATGATCAGCGGCCAACGTAGGTCAGCTTCCATCTGGTTGCTTCAGTGGCTAACAGTTCTAGTCAATTCATCCGCACTGATTCGATGGGTCCCCAGACTTCCCCGACTCCAAGGATTAGAGCTTTGGGATGGCAGCGCTCTGGAAGACGCTCTCGTACCTGCATGCATCCACGAACACTGCCCGAACTTCAATTCCTTGATGATTTTTACCTGGTAAATACTTGCCGTTCCGACTAGTACGAGATTTGCTGACTTCGACAGGTACGGTCAAGATCGTGACCACAAGTTCTCGCAATTCATTTCAGCAATGAGGCCAAACTCCTTGAAAGCCATTTATACGATCAGTGACGTAGGTGCGGCAGCAGAAACATTTCTCGCGTTGAGTAGCCATGGAAGATCCCTCACTGAACTTCGAATAAGCGTGTCCAACGACTCAATGCCCCACCTCTCGCTTCTTGCCGGCTGCGCCTCTCTTGAGGCGCTTCGAATCGAAGACGCGCACGGTACCATCGTTTTGGAGGAGACACAGAACGATGTTTTCCTAGAGACCATCAATTGGTTGCGCAATTGCGAAAACCTCGAGCGCCTGAGCTTCGTTCAGGTTCTATCTGCCTCTGCTCTGGTTACGCCAGTACTTCTGGAGCACAAGATCCATCTGCGGAACCTTGAGATTGACTCATACGTACTGAGCAACAGTCGACAGTTCCACCAGGCGCTCGTTCATCAGAAGGATTCGCTCTCGTTCCTGTCCCTTAGCGGTGACACTGACGGAATGTTCCGAGATGATGTTGACATCCTTGTCGATTCGGTGAAACAGTTGACCCAGCTGAAGGTACTCAGACTGCTGCTGCAGGAGGTGTTTCATGAAGAGCACTTGATGGCTATTATCGCCAACCTCAGCTTGCTCGAAGAGCTCTATGTGAACGGCCTGGAGCTCACCGACCGCATCCTCGATTTCGTTGGTAATCTTGGCAATTTGCGGAGTGCTACGCTTGCTGGTATCTCCAAGTTTACTATAGATGGGCTACTTGAGTTTGTTTCTCGTCTCGGACCTGGAAACCAGGGCATTCGCGTCATGATTGATATGGCAGATCCTGATACCATGCTTCCGGATGAGCAAGTCACTTTGATACGCGAGAGTCTGTGGGAGAAGGCTGACGGGACGCTGGATTATACGCTGTGGAGAGGTAAGAATTTCCCATGTGCTACATTGCGAAAGAAGCTAACGAAACTGTCAGATCCGAACGTCTCCGAATTCGAAGGCGATTCTGACTGAGATGTGATATGGACTACTCCAACGTGTGCGAGATGAGAGATCGGTCTCCATCGTATCTCTTCGAGCTATCGAGCGTGCGAAACGTAATTGGGTGCTCTTCGTGATAATATTGCTAAGATCGTTTGATGAGGGAATGTTGGAGATGCATTCACTACCCCAAAAGAGTCGGCCATTTCTTGCACCAATTTGTTTACATGGCGGATCATTAGACTGTTTTTCACAACTGCTCAACGATGGTCAATAGTAAGTATGACGTGGGTCTCGCTTGTACCCCGCTAGTGGGGTCTTGCGAAAGAACCTTTCCAAATCAACACTACTTCGACTTCGACACTTCCAATTGCAAGTCTGCATGTCTTTAAAGCGGATATTGGTGATTGCCGGCTCCGACAGCTCCGGCGGAGCGTATGCATGCCGTACCCAATGTTTGATACCTACTGACAAAATGTCACAGCGGGCTCGAGGCAGATCAAAAGGTTATTGCCGCTCATGGCTGCTATGCTATGACAGCCACTACGGCCTTGACGGCGCAAAATACCTTAGGTGTTCAGGATATTCACTATACGCCAGCACCATTCCTAAAAAAGCAGATCGATGCTTGTATCGATGATATTGGTGTCGATGTCGTCAAAACAGGTGAGATCAGCAATGCTGAATTGTACGGCTCTCATCTGACAATGGATCGAGGCATGCTTGCATCTGTGGACGCGATCAACATTATTGCCGACGCTTTCCGGAGACACAACATTCACACTTCTGTTGTTGACCCGGTACGTTGAAGTCACTACTGTCACGCGGACACTGACTTGGCCTTTTAGGTCATGGTATCGACTAGCGGTTCACAACTACTACCAGAGGGAGCTGTTTCCACGCTGATCAAGGAAATACTTCCTCGAACGACAGTCCTAACCCCCAATCTTCCGGAAGCAAAACTCCTCCTTAAAACAGCCAACGTCGCATATACGGAACCCGAAAATGTCGACGACATTGTGAATATCGCTAAAGGGATTCAGAAGCTAGGTCCGAAATACGTGCTCCTAAAAGGAGGACATCTGCCGCTGACGAAGGGACGGTTGGTGAGTAAAAAGGAGGCGGATCAGGAAGCAGTGCTCAACGTGCTATATGGAGAAGGGGAGGTGACGATCATGGAGACCGGGTATCAAAAGTCGAGAAATACTCATGGGACAGGGTGTTCGTTAGCTTGTGAGTCTCTACATAATCTCACTGTGCATGTTCATTGACATTGTGGTAGCTGCGATCGCTTGCAACCTTGCATTAGGTATGAGCATCACCGCTGCAGTCAAGAAGGCAAACCTCTACGTCGAAGCAGGTATCAGGACAAGCAAAGATATCGGAAAAGGAAGTGGTCCGATCAATCATTTTCATTCGAGTTATACACTGCCGTTCGCACCGTAAGCCACCCATCACTCCGACTTACTGTTGCTGGGTTGACATATACTAGAGGTGGCTTCATCAACTACCTCCTCGACCGTGAAGATGTTCAAGCGCCATGGAAAGCATACACACATCACGATTTCGTGCAGTGCCTGGCGGATGCCACGCTGCCTGTGGAGAACTTCAAGCACTACCTTATCCAAGACTACCTATTCCTGGTCAGCATCACCGCCCCTCGTCAATTCCCCCGCTGACCGGGATAGATACACTTTGCGAGGGCGAACGCCTTGGCGTCGTACAAGTCAAAATCGATGGCCGACATTGCCCGGGTACGTACAGTTTGTTGACAGGGTGTGCAGTTTGCTGATCGAAGCAGTCTGCACAGCAAATTCTTCAGATGCAGGAGGAGATCAAACTACACATAGAGTTCTGTCGGGAGTACGGATTGCATGTCGAGGATATTGAAAACCAGGAAGAAGACCAAGGTGAGCGAAACGTGCATCTTGGAAAAGGGCTATTCGTTGATCATATATAGCATGCACCGCATATACAAGGTAAGCTCCACTCCTCCAAGCATGAACAGCTGCCGACATCCGCGAGATACGTTCTCGACATCGGCCAGTCAGAAGACTGGATGGCGCTCCAAGTCGCACTACTCCCCTGCCTCATCGGCTATGGCATCATCGCGCGGCGGCTTTACGACGACCCAAAGACAGTGAGAGAAGGTAGTAAGTACTGGAAATGGATCGAGACATATGTAGCGCAGCACTACTGTGATGCAATGAAGATCGGGCAAGGTATGTTTACTGGGCGCAATATTGGTTCAAGGCTAAACTTCCTCCGGACCTCATCGAAAAGCATGCTACGAAGCAATCCGTCTCCCGTATTGATGAGTTGGCGCGGATATTCGTTCACGCGACAAACGTATGTGTTTGCCGAGTTCCGCCACTGGTGCCAACAGGAGCCTTGAAAGCTGACTCAGAACAGATGGAGAGGGGATTCTGGGATATGGGCATGAGAATTGGCCCGCCGAGCAAGTGAAATGATAGAGGGTATCCTATGAGCTAAGCGCCGGGGTTTGTCTGGCGTAGTCGAATTCCATGTTCCGTGATGACGGCTTCACGTGCGATAAGCCTCGCCCCTTCTTTCGCATCGGGACTAGCGCCTTGGCAAAACAAAAATTGCAAGCGCAATGGTGAGGCAAAGGCACCCGCTGCCCTTTTAATTCTCTTCCTCCCTCACCTCACACCCACCCGCACGACACCTCTCCTTACTTTTCAACCAGCACACGCGACACTTAGGAGTCGCGCTACTACGTGTATTACACACTTTCGCGGCTACAGCATCACGGTCGCTCTTCGCGCCGATAATTTGTTCTTTCAAACCAGTCCCTACAGACCTCACACGTCCACACCATGTCTTACGCCGGCGGAGGCTACGGCGGTCGCTCAGGCGGCGGCGGTGGTGGCGGCTATGGCGGTTCAAACGGGTACGATAGCAGAAGCGGTGGATATGGCTCCAATTACGATTACTCGGGCCAGTATGCTGCGTATGGGTATGAGATCACACCCCCCCAGCCACAGGCATTAGTATCGTGGTTATTAGCAGCCATTCATCTGCAAATCTTTTTTTTTCTCATTAGATTCTGCGCGCAGGTCGTGGACAGCGGGTACGGCTGGCGACGCCGTCTACATTACAGACGGCACTCACCACATTTACGTAACCGATGGACTCCCTGCGTCAGCGTAGAATCTCCCCTGTCACTCATTTCTCAACGTCGCAACGTGCTAACGAACGAACAGATATAGCGGAAGCAACGGTCACTCCAACGGATATGGAGGAGGCGGAGGCGGAGGCTACGGTGGTGGCGGCGGCTACGGCGGCGGCGCTGGAGGTGGAGACCGCATGTCCAACCTCGGTCAGAGCCTGAAAACGCAGAGCTGGGGTATGTATGCCTCCCTCAATGGTACCGCAACACAACTAACAACAAGTGCAGATCTCGACACAATGCCCAAGTTCGAAAAGCACTTCTACAAAGAAGATCCCGCCGTTAGTGCACGATCCGACGCTGAAGTTGCGGCCTTCCGAAAAGAACACCAAATGTCTATCCAGGGCAACAACGTACCTAAGCCCGTCACCACCTTCGACGAGGCCGGCTTCCCAGCATACGTTATGAACGAGGTCAAGGCACAAGGCTTCGCCAAGCCCACGGCAATCCAGTCGCAGGGTTGGCCCATGGCCTTGTCTGGACGCGATGTTGTCGGCATTGCTGAGACAGGTTCCGGAAAGACGCTCACGTACTGTCTGCCGGCTATCGTTCACATCAACGCCCAGCCTCTGCTGGCGCCTGGTGATGGTCCCATTGTCCTGATTCTCGCCCCGACGCGTGAGTTGGCTGTCCAGATTCAACAAGAAATCAGCAAGTTTGGAAAGTCCTCGCGCATCCGAAACACTTGCGTCTACGGTGGTGTCCCCAAGGGTCCCCAAATCCGCGACCTCGCTCGCGGTGTTGAGGTGTGCATCGCCACGCCCGGCCGTCTCATCGACATGCTCGAGATGGGCAAGACTAACCTTCGTCGCGTCACCTACTTGGTGCTTGACGAGGCTGATCGCATGCTTGACATGGGTTTCGAGCCTCAGATTCGCAAGATCATCGGACAGATTCGACCAGACCGTCAGACTTGCATGTGGTCCGCTACCTGGCCCAAGGAAGTCCGCCAGCTCGCTTCAGACTACCAGAAGGACTGGATCCAGGTGAACATCGGCTCTCTCGAACTCTCTGCCAATCATCGCATTCAACAGATCGTCGAGGTTGTCACCGATTTTGAGAAGCGTGACCGCATGAGCAAGCATCTCGAGACTATCATGAATGACAAGGACAACAAGGTTCTTGTCTTTACAGGTACCAAGCGTGTTGCTGACGAGATTACCCGATTCCTCCGTCAAGATGGCTGGCCAGCGCTGTGTAAGTTTCTACTTCTCCGATACCTTCTGCATCGCTAACACGCACCAGCTATTCACGGCGACAAACAGCAAAACGAGCGTGATTGGGTCTTGAACGAGTTCAAGACTGGCAAGAGCCCCATCATGGTTGCCACCGATGTGGCGTCCCGTGGTATTGGTATGAAGACAAACCCCCACACCCCCTTCCCCTCTCCCACCCTTAACATTCATATGCGTGATCTGTTAGATGCTCTGCTTAGGTCGTCTCGTGCGCTCGCTACTCTTGCTCCCATGACATCGTCCAGGGCTTTATGTTTCTCGAATCTGATCACCAGGGTTCCTTGGGCATGTCGGTGAAGTTCGCTTCGCCGCGGTTTTGTTTCAGGTATCGTCAAGGTACTCCGAGACAAGTGAGATGTTTAGACTTACTCAAGTCGCAGTCTCTTCCAAGGTTTCCTGGCCAGGAGATGTTCACAGCCAATCCTATTGGACCCGGTGCCATGACCTGTAGCGCACAGAGACGGTTGCATGCAACATACTGCAGCTTCACGCGGCCTTTCCTGGTCGTCTATTGCTCTCCCTACTCACTGATATGCTAACCTTCTCTCTCAAGATGTCCGTAATATTACCCATGTGCTGAATTACGACTATCCGAACAACTCGGAAGACTACATTCATCGCATTGGGCGAACCGGTCGTGCCGGTGCCAAGGGTACCGCCATCACTTTCTTCACAACGGAGAGTAAGTCACATCCGTCCTGCCGCCGTTGACTAAGCTAACCACTCTGGCAGATTCCAAGCAAGCTCGTGACCTCGTCGCCGTACTTACCGAAGCCAAGCAGCAGATTGATCCTCGTCTTCATGAGATGGCTCGCTATGGTGGCGGTGGTGGCGGAGGTGGTCGTTGGGGAGGCGGTCGCGGGCGTGGCCGCGGCGGTGGTGGTGGCGGCAGTGAGTCCTACTCATATCGCTTATAGACC
Source organism: Lentithecium fluviatile CBS 122367 (assembly GCA_010405425.1). Taxonomy (NCBI): domain Eukaryota; kingdom Fungi; phylum Ascomycota; class Dothideomycetes; order Pleosporales; family Lentitheciaceae; genus Lentithecium; species Lentithecium fluviatile. The sequence goes on along the minus strand of MU005575.1, from coordinate 69,023 downwards.
TGCACTAACATGTACCAGACTGGACTGGCAGCAACACGGCCCCGGTCCGCAACAGCCGCTGGTGAATGTGCCAAGATGTGACCAACCTCTGCCGTCCGCCGTCGACCATTCACCCAAAAGCAGCAGCGACCACACATTCATGGGACCGGCGTACTGACATAGACGTTTTCTTTATGGGTCTTTCTTTTCCGCGTCTTCATTCCGTCTCGACAGTGGACGATCCCTTTCTCACTATACCGGATCGTGCACCTATCATACTGTATGCTGATACCCCCGGAGGAAAGGCTGTCGGGTCACTCATCGTGTTTGAGGTTCATTTGGATTCCTCCTATTAGACTGCATTTTCCCTTTCTTTCTACACATCATGTCAACTCCGTATTCACGGCTGATTTCGTCTCGCGATATTGTGGAGAGATGCGGGAGGCGGGTCCCAGATGGAGGTGAGAGGTCAGCAGTGAAGATGCATATGGCGCTAGCTGGTTGGCGTTTATGGGGGGTGAAAACTTTGTTCAGTAATATCGAGATATAGAATATACTTTTATGACGTTCTTATTCGCACGGTGACTTCCTTGTGTTTGCATGTTCAAGACTAATTGTTTGGTTGTCATTAGTCTTGTGGAAATATTGAAGGTGGAGCCCTCTACCTATAACAAGACGAGACCATGGGTGTACACTAAAAACATTCAGCGGGGCAGCAAGTCTTGTTAATCTAAATACAATTCGTCTTCCTCACATTGTGTCATTGAGTGTACACAAACGGTTGGGTAGTATTAAACTGTGTATAGGAAACGCCGTTGACTAGCGTGATCAAGGATTACACGGCAATAGACATGCTTGGTCATATTTTGCTCTCCCAGGCAAGCTATTTCGTATAGGCGTGGTTGAACAACGTTTGGTGCATGCATTTGGGATGCAGGTAGTTCTTTGGAAGGGGTTTCGGGTCCCGTGTCCTCCATGAGGTTGTGGTGTGGGAAGTACGGAGTGAGTTTGGCAGTGGAGGTTGGGCAAGACTTAGGCGTTTGTTTGGGGCTGGAATTTGATTGGCGGTGGAATGTTTGTGCTTTCGGAGAGAGATGTTTTGGATTCCTATTGGAGAGGGTGGACATGAGATGGCTCGTTGTCGGCTGTCTCTGCTGCGGAGGTTGATGGGGCCGCCACAGGGAGTATTTTAGGGAGATAGGATTAGTAATGCAGGAAGTGGTTGTGCGAGGTGCGTGTCAGAATGTGGGAGTGAGGTGTGAGCGGGATTGAGTGGAACTGTGTGGGATATGCACTTAAGCTGTTGGGGATAAGAAGCTTATGGCTGACTGGCACTTGGGTGGAGGGTTTTTACGGATAGTGCTGACCTTAGGATTAGAACTTTGCAGTGTTTGTAGAGGTAGATTAGAGACTTGCGCGCGGGAGTGCATTATATGCAGAATAGAATCGTGAGGATGTTGTGAGCTCGAGGCATTGGATAGGATGGATAGTGGTGGAAGAAGTGGACTTTGCCGTGCATCTTGGAGAGAGCTTTCGTGCTTTGCTAGGGGAAGAGAGCGCTAGAAGGGTGTAGAGTATTGTGGATCGAGGATTTTCTAAGACGGTATTCTTATGATTGATTAGGCTCTATCGCAATCCTAATCAAGCCATCGTTCATGGCTGAGGAAGAGGGTTTTTCAAACATGGCGAGAAATAGCCATAGCAACCGCATAGAAAATACCCAATCCCACTTCTGAATGTACCTCTTTGCCCTGAAGTAATGAACCAACATTGAAAGATCAATCGTTGTCTTGTTGGCCGGACCCCGTGTCGATTGGGACAGGCTTGAGTGCACCTCTTGAGTTGAGGCTGGAAATTCTAAAACTACCACGAAATGATTGTATCAATACCAGTCGACAATGGTCGCGTAAAGGCTTGATTTGATCTGATTCGAACTACATCCCGGAGGGTATATGTAGGCATTCCATCGATGTGTTTGCGAAGTTGGATTGTGCTGTTTATCTTCACCTCGCCAATAACTATCCAATAGTGAAACACGTCCTTCGAACAGCCTGAATAATGTTTGCTCTGCTCTGGCCTAACTGGAGAGAATAATGTGTGTGTGGAGATCATACCGTTGAGTATTCCTTTTCACGAACTGGATAAGCTTGGTTTTCAAGCAAGTACTCTTGGATAGATGCGATTATATAAATGGTAGTGAGAGATAATCATTGATGCCGTGTAAACAAAAAAGGTGGTGCCAGTATTATTTCATGGAGCCCCATTACTGATTTTGATGTGGAGGGTTCAGGGGTCCTCATCTTTGATGGACGTGATCACTATCAGCCTGCAGTCTGTGGTCGGTGCCATGTCCCATACCAACGCATGGATGCCTCTTGTCAAAACCAGAACATGTTGCCTCCACCGAGGTGACTCATGAGAGATCGCAGGTCAAGAAGAAGATTCTCGAAGTAAAGTTCAACTGGTCGTTGTTTACTGGCTCGGTTCATCGGCCATCCCACATCATCGGGTCGTCCAGATCGCGACTTGCGGCATCGGTCTGCTGGTGAACCAGAAAACACAACGTGTCTCAAACAGGACTCTTCGGACTGTCGACGAGAAGAACATATGTAAGTTTCCCTTTTGTGCGATCGCGACTGGCGTTTCCAGTTTGGTGTGGATGCGTCATGGTTCCAAGCTGATTGAAACGTCCGAAGCCGAGAACCTCCGCGGGTTGCTTCGGATGGACCTAATCTGGATGAGAGCCATGGGTACGCAGGGTGGTGAAGTGGTCATCACCCTGTTGGGGACGGTCGTCATCAGGGTCGTGAGGGGCATTGCAGCAACGACGAACGTGCTGATGACAAACTCGACGTCGAGACGGAGGACGGTCTTAGCGGTATCCCGCAGTATAGGGGTGCTGCCTGCGCCGAAATAAGGTACTGTTGAATGCGCAGGTTGAAGGCGAGAGGAGCTCTTATTGTTTAGCTTTTAATAATCAACGACTTGGTGGGGGAGAAATTTCGTCCCAGAGAATCGGACGCAGCAACCAGCAGACGACACTGCTCCGAGATGCGGCCCGGAGATCGCCTGAATATTAATGAAAGGGGGCAGCAGACGAATGGTTTGGGGTTTTGCATAATCTTCACTGTGTTCCGTGGTACGCCGTTTTGCGTCAGTTCGGCGCATGGGATCATATATATTGGAATGACAGCTGTATGTCTCTAGACGTTCGGCAACTTCGTGGTCATAGGCTTTGATCTAACAGCACTATGCTAGATACCCTTTGACGTTGTGACAGGCTCAGCGCTAACGTTCGTAGTCCTGCATCGTTCCTTGGAGTAACCTTGGTTGGGGTCACGTCGCATATGCGGTTGGCGGGCTGTTCAATAGTGAAGCCGTCGTTAGTCGGGTTGTCTTTCAAGTATAAGAGCCCGCGTCAGCTCTGGGCGATTGTTATCATCAACGGAACTTCCAAGGGCGTCGAACACGCGAGTAAAGAGAACAGTCCCGCCTGCAGACTGCCGTTCATAGCTAACTCAACCAGATGAACGTGGTTAGGTGCAGTCTTGATGGTCTGCTTGGAAAATGCGTTTTTCAGAAACTCAAGCAGATGGCCTTGGTGTGCTATGAGAATTGTCGCGGTTGCGACTCAGAGTCCTCGTCAATAGTGAGTCTCGTGGCTATAGAAGCTCCCATACCGTTAGGAAGAATTCTAATACTTAATCACGAAGTAAATACGCAGGTCATCTTGCGAGCAACCAACTCTGTCCTCTCGCTAAGATGGCTGTTGCTATCCAGGAGATGATCCGGCAATCTCGAACCGATGCGGATCCGAACTCCCAGACTCGGCTCCGGACGACAGTCGAACGATTAACATGGCCCCTTCACTTTGATCTGGATTCGCGTTCAGGGGTTCCGCGGAGCAATTTCAGTCGCTTCAACTTTCCTCCTCGAGTTTCTAGAACGCGTATGTTGCCAATAACCCCTTCATTTACACGTTGCATCTCATGACGAGAAACTGCGGAGCCTTCTGTTTCATGGAATATTGAACCCAAAATTGGGTAGCATGAGGCGCATGTCGATCTCGCTCGGGTTCGTATTGCTTAGCGTACTGGAATGAGCTGACCTATGCTTGTCATGGGGAACCAATGCACCGATTCATGACCCCAACATACATAAAGAGTATCGTCGGTAGACAAACATGCTCCGACCGACCGAGCGAGAAAGTTGCAAGTGGAGCCTAAGCATTCCCAAATAAAAATGGGGTTGGCGGAATAAACCCGCGGAGATTTGAGTTTGAGACCAGTTCGCGCCAAAACACTGCTCCGCATTACAGGGGATTTGCACGTTGAGGGTGCTCGGCGGATCAACCTTCGGCCTAAAACTCAATAAGCTTCGCTGGTTCTTTGTCGGCTTTTGAAACCAGCTCTCGTGGCCGTGCGGGAGCAAAAAAAGCTCCCGTTGCGGTCGGTAGACGGTGTGTCTCCACACAACGCGATCTCACGAGGGAATAGGCGGATCGTTGCCTGGAGATGCAGTGGGCGAGACCCTCAGAGGTTTGGCCCAACGTCGTCACATGCTAAGCGGCCACTTGATGCAGCAAGTGGAACGAGCAAAGGATATCGTCATAATCCAATAGGTTCTATTTCCGTCTGACTCTCGCAGTCTGACTCGATTGGGGGGATTTCATGTGCCCGTGGTGAATGCGCGCTCTTGCCGCTCTTGTCCACAATGGAAAACTTTGAGGAGGGCGGTGCACACTCCACCCATTAGCGCATGAGATGAGGTCGAGTATACCGGTTAGGGCTAGTGCAATTGCGAGTGCTTGTGGAGACGAACGAGACGAGACTTCGTCGAGTGAAAGAACGTGTGATCCCTGGACCCAGTGCAGCGCGGCTGTTCTACGGCCGCTCTGGCGCTGAGCGAGACTGCTTGGCAATATCTGTCATGCGTCGAAGAGGACATATAAGCGCAATGATTGGAGGCCTCCGCCAAAGAATGGACTGTCGACCAGTAGAGTTACGTACCATGGTAGCGTACCAGAGATTGTACTGTATTGAGAGGAAGGTTTTTGTCATCATTCCATGTCCGTGATAGGTGCGGAATTTCGCGACACAATGTCAGAATGAGTATCGTGTACGCAAAGAGAGGGTTTTCAGGGTGCAGAAATTCTAGACGCGCATTCGAACGCCTCTGGGGCAGACAATACTAACTGAGGGCGCCACAAAAACCGCGAACCATAGGACAGTGGTGCCGTGTTGATGTGTTGTCCTTCCTGGAATGCTGCTGGTACAGAAGCGACGCGCGGTTTGGGACCGGAGGCGACCTCAGACCATATCCGGGTACACGCGAGGCTTCGTATGCGCCGTGAAAACAAACTGCTGAATATATCGGTGGCGGGCAGTGAATAAGAGCACCTGGAGCCTGGCGAACCTCCTTCCGAAATACCTCGGTGTCCATTAAGATGTCCCCCTGTCACATATGATCTCCATCACGCGCAGCGACAGCCTTCTAGCGGAGTTCTAGTGGAGGAAAAACTAGGTCATTGCGTCTCGTAAAAAAACGTATCCCGGGCACGACTGCAATATTGAGATCACTCCTGCAGTTTGTCGTCGTCAGCCTCAGCCCTTGCAAGAGGAAGGTCGCCCGCGCAGGAATCGAATACTCGCGTGACTTGCGAAATAGGAAGTAACGCCGCAGACAGCTGTCGTCCGAACTGCGCGTGAGGGATTTCATCGGAAGCTGGATGTCGACAAGCCCCGCGATGTTACTTCCGATGCAAGAGCACTGGTGTCTCCCCTCGCATATGTCGGCCTCGAACCCAGCCTTCGTAAAGCGTGATGATGAGCTTGCAATGGCAAACCCGGCTGACCGGCACCACATGAGCTGAGCATTGACCATCTAGACCAAAGGTCATCCGCCACGTGAGAGATGCTCGGCCAAATTCCAACAATAATAGCGCCGAAGCCACAGGATCCGCTTTGGCACTTGGGACCAGGGCCCCCATGTCAACGTCACAAAAAGTGCTCGTCGAACCCTCGTTCCTGGATAAGAGGTTAAACTAATGAGAACTGCGTTAGCTGTGGCTAAATATTAGCATCGGCGACTTGCTGGCAATGCCATTCTGGCAAATCTCATCGCGAAAGCGCTCCGGGCCAGAGACACGCGAAGTTGCTTGGGTTGCGGCTTCTCAGCTGACTATGTCATAGCCTCTGTGCAGAGTGGAAGTGATGCTGCTTGCATAAACGCTGTAGACTTGCCTAGCTCAGATTGCAGGTATGGGCGCCTCAGATGTCCTCGCCGCACTGAAACGGAATGCTGATTGCTCGGTTGCAGTTGCTCTTCTGAGTACGGAGCACCAAAGCAGTGAACGCTGTCGATGCCAACCTCTTGCGAGGGAATTTGAAGCCGTTTGACGCTTCATGTTGGCGGCCGCATGTTGCGAGCGCTAGAGTTCGCGCCCGCACCCGCTCGACGGCCCAAGCATCGCAAGAATAGCGGCAGCTTGTCCTGCATCCTGGCTCAGATCAAGATTGGTATATCACAAATCAGGGCCCAATCAGATTGGAGACAGTTGGATACGAGGTGGCCGTGCGCGTCTTGGAATCGATAACGCCCCGGGAAGCTCACAGGGTCAAAAAGTCGTGAGAGGTCTGGTTAAGGTTCATAGGGCCTCGATGCCGGTTGAACATTGAACCCTCGCTAGGCTCGATTTCGAAAAATGCAAATCGTCAGTTGCGAAGAACTTGAAACTCGGATCTATTCTTATTTCCGGCGGTCCAGAGGAGTAGAGAGGCTGTCCGACTCAGTAGCCGCCCCTAGTCGTACGCAAAGCTAATATTGAAGGGTGCATGTCGACAAGTCTCACATGCATCAGCAAGCCGTGGTTGAGCGGGCGAGCAACGCGTCCCAGCGTCCGGAGACGTCGGATGCGGGCATGCGTTGCGGATCCGACAAATCAGACGAGTAGCGTTCGATGTCAACGATGCAGATGAAGGATGCGGCAGGAGACAAAAGAAACACGAGATGTGGAACCCCGCTTTTCACGAGCGGCGACAGCACGATGCAAGCTGGACCAAACCCTGTCCTCCATCCCTTCACAAATCCAACATTGAAAAGCAACTGCACTGCAATGCAGCCTCGGCGCAGGCGGCCTACGGCCGGCACTGGCTGGTCGCAGGAATGTGCGGTCTGCTGACTTCATAGATAGCCATGGTAATATCAGAAAAGGATTATAATATTGTGCGAAGCGGAGATAGTGAGCCGAGCAGCTGTGAATAGAAATAGGATGAAGAGGGAAATTCGAGCGAGGCTGAAACGACAATATTGATGACGACCGTTCCAGGGAAGGGCAGGCGAAGGCTCCAGTGGGTCGTTACGGCGAGCCCCCGCGCGTGCAGAGCGGGAGGCGAGCGCGACGACGCTGTTGTGAGCGTTGCAGCGCGTCGTGTCAGTGGGCGACTCATCAGGGCGGCGGCATATGAAGCTCAACAAAGAGGACGATCGCCGTCGCCGTCGCCGCTGATGGATGACGGGCTGATTGTGAGATGCTGATAAATACGGAGACGGATTGGAGCAGCTCCGCGCCGTGAAGACTGGACAGTGGAGGGGAGCAGCGCGATGCCCACATGCTGCTTTCCCGCCTGTCGCGCATGCGCACTGTTCACTGCCGCTTCTGGTGGGTGTGCCGTCTCAATATCGGCTCGCAGTGCGCGCGGCGGGTGCCGGGCCCCGCCGATGGTCGCCTGTCTGCGACGCGTCGCCGTGTGTGCGGGTGCGCAGACGCAGACAGGCGGGCATGTTCGTGCTGGTGTTGGTGATGGACATGTCAGTGGTGGTGAGGAAGTTCGCGTGTTGTTTACAGCCTGCCTTCCTGCTCACGTCTTAGCTTCGCACCAACGCCCTGTTCCCTGCGATGCTAGCGCGAGCTAATCTCAGCCTCATCGTCGCGACTCTGCACTCTCGTTGTCGCTCCAGCGATCAAAGCACCGCCAAAACCGCAGCGTGGAATCCGCAGCGGCGAATCCGCAGCGGCGACTGCAGCGGCGGGAGAGGGCTTAGTCAGCGCGCCCGGCCCACCCTGCACCTGCCTGTATTTTACCTCGGGCGGCCTAAGCGGCCTCTCTTCCCTCGCCACCTCACGCCTTCCCGACTTTGTCACTAGACTGCCTCGCGAATCGCTGCCCCAGTGCCAGCGCCCGCCCTCCAACCCATCGCCATCATCGCTCCCAGACGGTCAGCCCGCTGCACTGTGCTGCTGCTAGCAAGACTGCGCACTACTGCCCGCCGCCCGACTCTGCTATTGCCGTCGTCGCGCGCCCGCGGTGCTACACGTGCGACCCGCTCTGAAGCGACGTCCGCCAGCGCGGTGAGAAAAATTCTCCGCAGCACTTTCTCGCACTCTCTGCGCAGGCCCCGTCACTGCGGCTGCTGGAGTGCCATTCGCCGCCCGTTGCTACGTGCTCAGCCAGCAGATCGCCGTCTGCCCGCGCAGCGTCGGCGTCGCGCGCCTCCAGTCTCCCTCCCAGCGGTGGAGACGTCTGGACGGAAAAGCGGCCGGACAAGAGCTGATCGCTCGGCACGCTCGGCGCAGCTGGTTTGCGAAGCAAGAGTGCAGGGAAGCTCAGAGGCCCACTGGAGAGCGTGAAACCTAAAACTCCCCTGCGACCGACGACGGCCCGACTAGCATTTCTGCCCCCAGCGCGCGGCCCTGCGAGCCACCGGTCTCTTTGAGCTCTCTATTGCGCTGGCTGCCACCGCGATCCGTGAAGTTGCTAGCGCAGCTCGCAACAGGTCATCATCCCCGCGCCCGCCCAAGGTTGCCTCCCCGTCGTCAAGGCAAGCGTCCCACTCCCAGCGTCCTCGGGCCTGTCTCGCCGCCAGGCCGACCGCGTCTTAGGCCCTTCCGCTAGCGCGTTCCCAGAACAGCAGCCTTTCCCATCCACACGGCACGGCCCAACAGGATCACTCAACCCCGGTTCTTCACGCCTGTCGTCGTCAGGCTCCGCTCCTCGGCTCACCCATTACTTCATACGGTGTGCTAAGTCAGCCTGGGCAAGCGGCGTCCCTCCCATCACCACCATTGGTGCCGCTTTTTGCAGGGCACCACACGCCACCTTCATCAAGTTACTTCGACCGCGCTTCTGCTAGCTGCATCCTCACGCCCACTCCCTTGCCCCAAACCCGCCTCAGCGTCCACCCCATCCACCGCTAGCACAACTCGTGCTACCTTGCGTTCCACTTCACCTGCACTCTGCGCGAGGCTCTCCGCGATTCAAGCGGACCCAGCCAACTAGCCAGCGCCGTCCCTGCCCGGTTTGCCTCGAGCTTGCGTCTTCCGTACGTTATCTTCGACGGCGCAAATCTGCCGAACCGCCTGTCCCCTCCACCTGGGCTTGCTGGAAACCAGACCGTCTGCAAATCATCCGCGTTTAAGGTCCGCGCTATCGCTGTCCTGTCGACGTTTCCCTCTCCGGCTCTCTGGCTGTGCACGACTCTTGGCTCCCTCCGTCTCTTGTCTGCGTCCTAGCTGCCTGTCTTCGTGTATCTGCGGCAAATCATCCGACAACGGTTGGCAAACCGTCATATCTCTGCGGCCATTCCTCTTTTTCGACAGCGCGCAACCACCCTAAGCCCTCTACGCTGAAGTGCAACTGAGGCTTTCGACGACACGGCATTACAGTCTATGGACGGACGTCAACCGGAATACCCGCAGACAGGTTTGAACTCCGCCTACCCAACCTTCCCTGAGCCTTCGTCTGAGGAATCTCCTGCAGATCCAGCATCTGCTGCGCAATATCCTCAAACCCAAGATCCGCGAGCCTCCAACTTCTCGTCCTCGGCCACTCCCACCTCAGAGTACGCCGTGCCACCGTCTGCGCGCTCAGGTTCTTTTCCGGAGTACCTATCACGTTCATACCAGCCCGGCGCTCAAGGGGCAGCAGCTGGAGGTATGGCGCAACCACAAAGTCCGTCAATGCCTTTATCGGATGGCCAGAACAATGACCATTCCAACAACCAACTCAAGTCTGACTCGGATGTTCCTATAGATCCATCAATCGCCGCAGCCACGAGCCCGACCTATCCGCACCAGCAGCAGTACTCGCCGTACGCACCGCACCACGACATGCAGCACTATCCGGGCCACCCTTCCACCCCAATGTATGCTCAGCGACCAGAATGGGCCGGGCAATACCCCCAGCACGGTATGCCGTATGGGCATCCTTCGTCGTCGGGGCCGCCCGCGCCGGCCATGGTCTCTCCCGTGCAGCGGCCTCCCACGGTATGTGTTTCCGCGCGCGCGCACCAGCGCGTGTATTCTTACGAGAGCTTTGAGGGCGCGCACTATCTAGAATAATGGTCGCTGATAAATTACGCGCAGGGCGGTCATCCGTTGTCTACCGTTTACTCGTTCGTCCCAATACCTGGCGCGCAGCAGCATAAGCGGCCGCGGAGACGTTATGAGGAAATCGAGCGCATGTATAAATGCGGCTGGAATGGCTGCGAAAAGGCTTATGGGACTTTGAACCATTTGAACGCGCACGTCACGATGCAATCGCACGGCGCGAAGAGAACGCCAGAAGGTATGTTGATTTTCCCTATGTTTTGGCGTTGATAGCGTCAAAATATCAGAGATGGTGAAGGAGCCGCGCTAGGCTAGCATTTACGATTGGTGTTGGTGCTGCGCCTACTTTGATGGTGTTCCCGCTGGAACGGATAGCTTCAGATGACGGAAGCTAGCCACTGTCAACCCTTGCCTTACTAGCTTGGCGCGCCTCTTAATATGTCTAATATATGTTACTAACTTGGCGACATCAGAGTTCAAAGAAATTCGCAAGGAATGGAAAGCCAAAAAGAAGGAAGAGGAAGCAGCACGCAAAGCCGACGAAGAGCGACACCGAGCCGCCGAACAAAACCACCGTGCCGCCCACGAAAATGGTGCTGAGGCCCCCGTCTACGGCCAGATGCGACAGGCCGTCGGAGTGCCTGGGCAAGCACCTGGTCATCCTCAACTTCCCCCGATCGGCTATCAACCCGCTGCCTCTGGCGGGTCGTCAGGTCCCCAGTACGGCACACAGAGCCCTGGGCTCTCAGAGGGCATGCAGTATTCCACCCCCACCAGCAATGCCTACAACAGCCCAAATAGTAACAGCAGCAGTTACCCGCAGTCGCCCTACGGTTCGAACCCGCAAATGTACCAGCAAGGTCATTAGCCTCGACAATAGTTTTCATGTTGCAGCACGGGCTGACGTTTCAGCAGCGGATGCGAACGCGAGTAACTTCCAACAATAGTTGCATCAAAAGTATCCACCCCCTTGTCTCGTTCACAAAGTCTGCAACTTTTAACGATATTTCCTATGGAGGATCTTTGCATCACCTGCCAAGGAAGCATGGGACGGTCTAGCATCCTTCAGCTCTGTTTCGACCTGCATTTTCAACCGGTGGTGGCTGTATGTTTCTTCGCGGTGTTTCTGGTATGGCAAAGGATGACTTTTGGAACTGGCGAATCGAGTAAATTTCCACCTTTCACTTTGGCGAGGTCACGTTTTACATGGGCGACTGTGAGAAGTGATCAAAAGATAGATCTGTTTCTAGCGTGCATGGGTAGTTGGGTATTCCTCTTTCCAGGTCCCCTTCTTTCCATCACACCCAGTTTCACACAAAATTGGTTTTAGTTTCCTTTTCTCTGCCGTGGGCCCTAGACGATGCATGAGACACGGCGCGCTGAAACAATAGTATTTCCCCTGTTTTTGCATTATTTCCCGCTGCTTGGTGTTTCGAATGGCGCGGGAGCTGGGAGAGGCGGGGTAATGGGCTGTGATGCGTTTCGAGCGTGTCGGAACACGGGGGACTCACCGTCACGGTCACTTTTCCTTTGCGCAGTATTGTATCAGTACCTCAACGAATCTACAACTGTACATTGACATTGGCTGTGGGAGTGTTGGCTTTGTCCTTGAGATGGGGAGTCCCAGGAATAGCCCGCCCTGCATGAGCGACGACTTTTGTTACGAGCAACGTGGAACGAACGACGGCGAAGGGCCTGGTTACCTCAACCCTCGTTTCCATGCGGCCCACTTACGTGGCCGACCGACTCATCATGTCGGACATGCATGTGAGTGTGAAGTGAGGGGCCCATCCACCGATGAAGACGAGGGAGGCTCTCACAGCAGGCAAGCAATAATGCTGTACTCGAAGGGTCGACGGGCAACCTGCTCAGTTACCCAAACGTCAAGTGCTATGCCGTTACCCACAAGCACGCCAGATGCCGTCTGTAGCATTTGGAGAAGCGGAGACGTGTGAGATGGCGCTGTGTTCGGCTATCTGGGTAAATGGGGGCGTGAGCTGTGGATTTGTGTCTACACATGCACGTCGTCGTATCGGTGGAAGGCATCGAAGATCTTGGCGATATCGTCGTCCTCAGGCTTCATGGCGCGCGAGCTAGGCATTGTCCTCATTCGCTCTTCCCTCGGGGGCATCCTCGTCCCTCATGCATACCACAGCTATCTCCAGCAACTCGCTGCATTCGTGCACCATTCTTGTGCGTCATCAACAACCCAATGCATCCCTCCTCGGCCCACTCAATTGGCCGCTCGCAGAAAGAATTTTTCAACAAGATCCATGTCGTGGGCAATCAAGATTCATGACTGCCTGGTCGCAAAAGCCCGTACGTCGTTGCGCACAGGATTACAGTGCCACCACTTCACACACCCCAGGCGTTGTTGAGGCTGCACAGGTGATTGGCTGGCGCGTGCTAAAGCGATGTGGTCAGGGAAGCGTGCATACACGGCGCGCGCATATTGTGGTGGCGACCAAGAGGCGGTGATGGTGGGTCCTTTGGGCATTCGTCCTCTCGGTGAGGGCAATAGAGGGACTTTGCCTTTGTCACTCTGCACCACGGCGACTCATATCCTTGCTTTGGAGTTGGTCATGCGCCGGATTCTCTACTGTTCGCCTACCTTGTGGAGCCTCTGGCTGCAAAAATGAGCTGAGCATATCCGAGGTGGCATTGGGCGGCAATACCCCGGAATACGTCGCTTTGTGAAGGAGGGGCACCATCGTCACGGCTTTCTGATCCGGGAGCTCCGACAAGGCCGGCAGAGCACGCATTTGTAATGCCGGCAGAGCGGTCGGCAAACGACGGGCAGCTGCAACCGCAATATGGACATGGACGTCTGTATCGAAGACATCGAACTAAGATCTGGGTAGAGATGCGAGATCACCTCTAGCGGCTCATCACTCCAGATTAACCTTCACACCAGCGCTCGTCATCGTCCTAAACTACAAAAAGTAAAGAGCACGCGGATGACAAACAACGGGCGGCCCTGATTGACGGCGGAAACTAATGTGCATGCGAGCCTTGACCAGGCGGAAAGCGTGGACAGGTGCGTTACACAGCATGAGGATTCTGCCCCGTGCAGAGCACCGGAAAGCTTGGCCGTAAGCCGTCGGGAAGCCGATACGGGCTTGCCGTCCGCTGGCGAGGGAATAAGGAATGCGGACCGAAAGGACACAGTTTGGTGCACACCTGGACGAAGACCGCCGGGCATGGAAACGATAACGCAGCTTCCCTTCTCGGTCGCACGACTACCATCGACTGGCTCTTCACGCATCACACAAACGTCCTTCTCAGACTGTGTCACGGGAGGCGGGGGGACTTGGGGATGGATACTGGGCTGAATCCGTAGTGCTTTAAACAGCGAGGTCTTGTCAAGGTGTCTCGACCAACTCAGAACTGAGTTCGAGCGCCGTCGCATGCTCTTTTGCACTTCACACACGAACGCCATCCTCAGGTTGGGTAACGGGCGCTATCACCAACGGTCGAAGCCATGATCGACAGGCGTCCTCGCACAAGGCAAGACACCGAACTATTTCATGCGTCTCGCGTACCAGTCTCGCGGGACGGTCGTGTGCGACGGTAATCAGCCAGCTTGTCCCGCCACGTTGGCCGAAGGATGGGCCATAGATGGGCTGCGAGCAGGCGGCGTAGTGAGCGGTGCTAGACCGGGAGGGGTCTGGCATCTCGTCTGCTCCGGACGTCTTGCGCTAGCCGTGCAGACAGCGAGTCTACTCCCGGTCGGAGCCCTGGTTCGTGCCGCTGCACCCAGCGACCCGGGTTCGAGTAGGCAGAGCGCGGTGCCGGAGGCATCAGGCTGAGGCCGCTGGCGACGGAGCCCCATGGCGGACTGCGCCGTCAAGAGGCTTTTCCCCGGGGGGGGGGGGGGGGTTGATTTAGGGTGCAACGTTTTTCCTAGCCGTTTTGGACAGCGTCACATGGCGGGGAGTGTCTAGTGAATGGCTTGCAAACGGGTTCTGTGTGATACAAGATGGTTTGACGTTGGTGTTTGGCGCTTCCGGTCCGGGAGCGCGCCGTGACTCAGCATCTCACGTGACAGCGCGGGCTGAAGTGCCATTTTCCTGCGCCCAGGCGTGTAATTAACTTTTTCGACACTTCCTGTGACCCACACGTCCACATCCCACCCGCGCCTCATGCTTAATTGTCGCGCTTGCCTCTGGCGATGCATCCGACCTCTCACGGCAGCGCCCCAGTCGCAACGCTTCCGCCGTAACGCTATCGCCGCGCCCTTTACAGGCCAGCAGAGGTTTCTGCGCACCCCAAGGCTCGAAACCCGCAAAGAAGAGGGTCGACTCAAAGACCTCGGAGAAGTGGAAAAGCTTTCGAGGACGAAGCGGGAACCATGGTCCCGCTCAAAGCAGGCAATAGACCAGAAGCAACGGGCAAGGGCTACTCTTCGCTGGCGGCCCGCTGGAAATATTGAGACGGACAGAGAGGTGGTGCGTACGGACATGTGGTGGGGGAAGCGCGATCCGAGAATGCCCACCAAGGATTGGAACGCAAGGAGGAGGGAGTTGCAGTATCTAAAGGATCCCTTAGAGGTTGCCGCCTTCGTAAAGAGAGGGCTGGGCAAGGATAAGGTCACGGAGATGCTGCAGCTCGTGCGCATGGCTAGCCACTCGATGCAGTGTATTGTCAGCTGGAACCACATCATGGATTACTATCTGGCGAAAGAGAGGATGTCGGAGGCAATGAAGGTCTACAATGAGGTAGGTCTATCTCCATTCCTGGAAATGTGATACTCACCCTCGCCAGATGAAGAAGCGTGCACAGTTCCCCGACTCGTTTACGTATACTATCCTCTTGCGCGGACTTTCGATCAACGCGCACCATTCTGGAGCTTTGAGCCAAGCTATCTCCATATACCATTCCATGTCTGCGCCGAATTCCCGAGTCAAGCCCACCATCATACACACAAATGCGGTCTTGCGAGTATGTGCCAGAGCGTTGGACATGGATGCGTTGTGGGCAATTGCGGCGAAGATTCCGGAAGCTGGCCCGGGTGCGGCTAACGCGATAACATATACTACAATCTTGAATGCTATCAGGCAAAGCCTGATCGCTGATGTTCCAATAGGAGAAAACGAGCAAGAGGTTGCAGCAAGACGAGAACGTGGAATAGTAGAGGGTAGGCGGATATGGGAAGATATCATCAGCAAATGGAGGAACGCGGACTTGGTCATTGAGGAAGAACTTGTATGCTCTATGGGACGTCTGCTTCTCATCGGCAGCCGCCCTCGAGACTGGGACGACGTTCTCTCTCTTATCGAACAGACTATGGACATTCCCCGCTTAGTACCTCGTCTCGGTAGCATAGCGCGAAAGGAGGCAGGCCTCCCTCCTTTACTCG
This sequence comes from Lentithecium fluviatile CBS 122367, assembly GCA_010405425.1. NCBI lineage: Eukaryota > Fungi > Ascomycota > Dothideomycetes > Pleosporales > Lentitheciaceae > Lentithecium > Lentithecium fluviatile. The sequence goes on along the minus strand of MU005575.1, from coordinate 53,358 downwards.
CGCCGCACACCCCAGCGGAGTACAAATTCGATGACGATCATCTGAGCCCTGGCAGGGGTCCTACACGTGGAGACGAATTCCTTGCACTCACCACACAGGGCGTAGGAAGCAAGACGTCGAATCCACTGACTTATGCCACACCCGGCAACAACACACTCTCAATCGTTCTGGAGGCCTGCCAAAAGGTCGTGGCCAACAAAGCTGCGGATGAGTACTGGAACATGCTCACGGACCCTACAACCTACGATATTGTTCCTGATGTAAACAACCTCAACCAGCGACTACGCCTTTTGCGTCAGAACCGCGCTTCGGCGGCCGCTCTCAGGACCCTAAAGGACGACTTCTTGGCCAAGGGCAACATCCCCCGGAATGGGACGTTCAGGATAGCCATGAGCACTTGCGTTCGCGACAAGAATAACCACAACTCGCTCAGGGACGCCAGCGAAATCCTCCATCTCATGCAAACCACGCTACCAGACGCAGACGCAAAAGCCGTGACCATGTATGCTGACCTGGCGCTTACCTTCCCACTGGCCAAAGGCGAAGACCTTGTCGGGGCCCTCACATACCTCCAGCCCATCACCAATAATATTAGGCTGCAGCTTGGGGTGGGCGGAGAGCGCAAGTATGGAAATGGTGTTGGTGCTGTTTACCTTACTGGAGAAGAAAGGCAGGATGCTATCTACGCTCTCCGCAAGGTCCATGCCGTATACGATAGACTACTTCTTTCCAATATGATTGCAGAAGAGAGAAAGGGACCATTTAAGGCTGAGAGGGCGAGGTTGTCGGCTTTCATCCAGAGGGTCAATCACAAGGGCACATTCGGGGAGAAGAAATTGGAGATGGCGAAGGAAGGACTAGGGAATCGTGCCATTGATGTACGTAACGAGGAGGCTAACAAAGGTAGTGAGAGGGGTGGTAACGGAGGCTGGAGAGGCGGACGGGAACGGAGTGAGAGGGATAGAGAGAGGAAGCCGGAGGGATGGAGGGCTAGAAACGTGCTGTCGGAGGAAAAGAGGAGGCCGTGGTTCTCGTCTCTAGGGGCGAGCGACTCGGCGTAAAAAGATCGATGGCGTATTGCAGGAATACTTGCATCTAGCAATGTCGGCGTTGGTTAAGATAAAGAGGGAGCATTGAGCATCTCTCTTGTATCATAAACACACTGTACCATAGCACGAGGACCGTATAGACAGTCATATATTTCTTAATAACAAACGCGTTAGGTGCCTTTGTCTTTTTCGAGCACAACCTTGAACACTCGCAGGAGATCACTAGGTCCGTGCGTACGATGCCAAGGATCGCATACCAAACATCCAAGCCTGTCCGCCACCTTTTCTACAACTTCATCCACCCGCCCCCACCTTCCGATCTTCCAGCGAAATCTCCCACGATGGGTAATGACGGCGGCTCCATCCCCACCCGGCGCGAACTCGTCAAAGAAGCCGCCAAAGCCCTCACAACCACACAAATCAAAGAAGTCCAGCAGGAATCGCAAGAGCATGCCTGGAACCACGACCCACTATCCTCGAAACCGCTTTCCTCGCCCGTCGTGAGCGATTCTGCAGGCGTATTGTACAACAAAGACTCTATCATCGAGTTCCTGCTTGCGGAGGAGAAGGATGCCGAGCAAGAGAAGGTGCTGGATGGCCGTGTAAAGGGCTTGAAGGATGTAGTAGAGGTCAAATTTGAGGTGGATAGCGGGGGTGAGGATAAGGCGGGGACCGGGGCGAGGAGGGAGAAGTGGGTTTGTCCTATTACAAGGGAGGAGATGGGGCCGCAGGCTAAGGCGGTTTACTTGGTGCCGTGTGGGCATGCATTTGCCGGGAGTGTGGTTAGGGAGGTACAGGAGAGGATATGCGTGCAGGTCAGTCGATTCTGTGACTACGAGGAAAGGCGGAAGTGCTAACGTTATCACAGTGCAACAAACCCTACGCCGAAAACGACATAATCACCATCCTCCCCACCGCACCGACAGATATCGCCCGGTTAAACCTACGCGTGAAAACCCTCAAAGAGAAAGGTCTTACACACGCACTCAAAAAGGCCCCGGGAAGCAAAAAGCGGAAGAAGCACGCCGACGCCGAAAATGCCGACGCACCTGATGCCAAAGCCAGCACATCAGAAGAAGACAAGAAGAAGGAAAAGAAGGAAAAGAAGGCATCCAAAACAGACAATGGCATCAAGAACGCTTCAACAGCGTATTTGACGAAGAGGGTGCTAGAGGAACAGCAGGAGAGGAATAAGAAGAGGAAGTTAGAGCAGAATGATAATGTCAAAAGTCTGTTTTCGAAGGGTGGTGTGAAGCCGGCGGTGGGAAATAGTGCGGACTATATGACGAGGGGGTACAGTCTTGGGAAGAAGTGAGTGGGGAGAGGAACGTGGATTGTGGCCTAGACTTAGGCTCGAATTTGAGGTATACATCATAGGAAGTTTGCGGGCGCATGATACCACAGGATAGGTTTAGGGTGCATATTGTTCTGGCGTTTGGGATGCGGTATGTAAGGCCAACGTTCATGGCGCTTTGTCGTCGCTGATTCGGCAGACAGACATGTGAGCTCGTCTGGCGTGTAAGATACCCAGCACCAATACGCCGGAGGTGCATTGTAATGCCAAAGAATCAGTGTAAAGAAGAGGGTTTCCTCTTTGGTCGTGCATCACGGTTTCCTCCCTCCACATCATCCCGCCCCACTCTCCATTTTAACCCCCGAAATCCTTTCCATTCCTTCATCCCTCATACCTGAAATCCGTCCAAACCTCCCAGTCCTTCTAATAAATATTATAATATAGATACCCCCTCTCTTGTCTTTGTTACTTCTTCTTTACACTCACTGCACTTCTCCCCTGGCTGGGTTCATTAAAATGCTGTTGCAAGGACCTCATGTGTTCGGGTCTCTAAAACTAACGCACACACACAAAACTTCATGCTCTGGAGTCTCCCACAACACAAGAACACCAACCTATGAGAGTCGGAGCCGGATTTCTCGCTTCACAAAGTGGACTACAACGAAGGCTGGATCCATTTCATGTGTATGTCCGCCTTCTGGACCAAAACATCAACAAACACGTTCCATGTCTTGGACGAAAAAGAGAAAACAAAGATTACAAAGACCATGGTGCGGGTCCTGCTTGGTTTTCTGCAACTCAAAGACAACGACAGCAATTACATGTATCCTTGCTGATTGCAAAAACCCTACGAATCGAAGCTATGTCTTGGATCGTAAAACTCAAGAAGAAAAGCCATAGAGGGCCCGGCTTTGGTCGCTTATAAAGCACCACATGCCGACGTATGAGTTTTTCTCTATAAAAATCTCAAGCTCTTTGCTTGTCTGGAAACTGCGGTGCGGATAACGGATGTCTGGAGTCGCGGGTCTGAAAGTATTGCGTACTGGCTTCAATGGCCGTCGCTCTGTTTTTAGACACAAAGATAATGCAATCCCAGCCCGTGTGGGAGCACCAAAGGCGGACGAGCTCATCCAATATCGGTGGGACCAGCTTCTGCGCTCTGAGCATAAAAACCGTTCCGGAAACTGACAAAAGCTTGCGGTAGCTTGTTCGATGCAGCGGCAATCTAAAAACAAAGGCACAGAAGCAGGGCGTATGTGTAGCGCGGGAACGAAAACTGTGAGGACAAGACCACATGGCGTCTTGTCTCCTCAAATTTGGCCGTCATGGGTCCATGGAGATTGGCCCTTTAACCTCAAATAACGGCAAAGAAGTGGGCAAAAAATAAATGAGTAGTGGATGCGGTTGATACCCCAAACTTCCAGTGCGTCGACTCATGAGTGGTGTTGGGGACGGTGAATAAGACCCGGGACAAAACAACAATATATTGGGCTGCTGGATCTGTCCCAAACATGAAGATCAACGGGTTATGGAGAAAGCTGCTGTGGATCAAAAGCCTCCCCATTTCTTCTTATTATCTGGACTCTGGAGTCAGAAATCCCGCATTCCGACGACATAGTTCCTTCCGCTCTCCCTCTTTATTCCAAACCAACGAAAACGAAATGGAGATTGTGATTTGTTACTCTCTCCCTTTTTTGGTCTCTAAAAGAACACATTACCACGGTTATGGCACACTTTAGTTCACGGCGCACATGCTTTCTTCGCCGGATGCTAAGAAAAAAAATGCCACACTACTATTCGATGTCTTCTACTGCTCTCTTCTTTGGACCGAAGTTTTGATATTGAAGACCATGTCGCTCCCTGTCCGTCTTTCCATTTGAGCCGGGACTCAAAATCACTGCAACGAAAGCTACGTCTTTTCTACCCTCTCTCCTTAAAACATCCATACAAGCTTGAATCATTGGCACCTATGCTGCGCTGTTCTGACATCTCTCCGCTACTCAATTCCAAAACGCCTCGGCCTGCTTCCTTGTTCGTGCCGGAGAACCTCGGTTTTACCTAAGGTACTGTGCACGCGAGCGATGGGAGTAGGAATGCTGATCTTGCAGCCTCGCGAAAAGGAACAAAGACGAATCGAGGTCGGGCTATATTCTTGTGGGGAGCTGCCCGAAGTCAAACTTTCGCACTCGCGACACAAGAATGACCGAGAATGGATTTAATGGCTTTTCTAGATCTCTCCCATTCACCGAAGAAAACTTGATGACGAGAATCCCATGTTGCTCCCCAGTTTCTCCCTCTCGCCAGATACTCCTTGGTTCGAAAGAAGTTGCGCTTTTAGACATGTGCTTGTTCGAAAAGTAATGGAGACGCCTCCGATGAGTGCGGCGTGGAAATAAAAAACGACGACTACAACGACGATGGAGAAACAAAAACAGATGCCGCATTTGAATGCGTTGCTCGAAGCAGCTGCTATAGCCGCAAAATTTGTGTGTTTTGGTCGGACAGTGTCACCTTTTGGGATGAGGGGCGTATGTTAAAAAATACAAGGCTTCACGACCTATGTGTGTGTGCTGTCCGGAGGTCTGGAAAGGGATGTGGTATCCCTTCATGGTTTTGGTGGCGGAGAAGACTTCAAAGCATAACACGAGGAATTCAAAGCTTGTCTAGTATGACTTATGGAGTGGGTCTTTTTCAGATTCTTAAAGTTTCTAGATCTTCAGCTGATGTGTTTGAGTTGGATATCAAATTCGATATCGACGATACCCACGGAGAAGTTTGCCTTCGAACCCGCGACACTGCATGGACCAGAAATCCGTTCCTCAATCACTATGTCCGGCAACAGCATCGCTGAGGCCATACATGACATAAGCAATCAGCTTGCACGCTTATAACAACCCCTTCGCTCCATCCTTCCTTTGCTTTACAAGGAGTCGCCACATCCAATCTGGGCGAAAAAGGGAGTGACGGCTATCCTATGTCGCGTCTCCCTTGCTTCCCTAAAACACTATGAACTAAAAGAAGCATGGTATTTCAGGGAAGGACTCCGAAAACACCCCACCAAGGAGAATATGGTCGGTCAGGTGGACTCCACGGTTCTCGTAAGTTTCGAGATCGTGGGCATCTATCGCATGGTTGGAGAGACTTTAAAATGTGTAAAGGACCGATCTATGGTCCGTCCGATGGACTCCCTGCCTTGTAGTAATTCCAAAAGCGAGGGCGTCTCTAGCGTGCTTAGAAAGCCCTCAAAAACCTTCGCACGAAGCGACAATGGTCAGCCCGGTGGACCTCGCGGCTTCTTATCAAGTCGAAAAAAAACGACACGCCGGCGAAATATGGCGTGTTGGAACCATAACCAAATATAACCATGAGACGTTGAGAAGAAGGCTTGGGCATCTGGAAGCTTGAGGCTCATCCTAGACATGCGATGCAGCTAAAAGCAAAACGGTAACGGGATATGGGCTCCCGCCGGCACCCGGCTTCATGAGCCATCGTAATAGATGGACCGCAGCGTCATGACTGGCCTTTCGGGATCGTATAAAGTCACCTTAAAAATCCTCCTTCAATTCTTCACTTAAACCATGATTTCTGTGGTACAAAGGGTTAGGGACTGTTCCTATGGAGGCGCTCTTTGTGCCAGTCCTGAGATTGTCGCGCTGACGCGAAATGGTTGCGGACTGAATCACACTCGTCTACAACGAGAACCATGTGGAGAACTTCTAGAAAGTTTCTTTTGCTCGGCTCTAAAACGAAAAGTATATACAATTCATGTGTGGCTTAGGGTCGAGCAAAATGTTACTTAAAAAGAAAAGTGGACGCTTCGATATGGGATTTTCTGGACCTTGAGTAAGCTTGATCAATAACCTCGCTCTCCTCAAATTGAGGGCCAACTTGAAGATGCTCTTGGAATCCGGATTCTCACTTACGACGCCAGTGTCGCGGAGCCGCTTACGCAGTCCTGCCTCGTCTGTGGATATAAAAGGCTCGAAACATGACACTGATTCATTCCACACATTAAACTCCAACGTTGATCAAAACCGCTCAGACCGCCCAGCATGCGGTTTTGTAGGTTGCTCCAAAAGAGATGTCATTCCGTATAATGAGGGAGCGGAGTTCCTGGAGTTGAACATCTAAAATGGGGACGGCAGACCGATATGTTGGACTCGCCCTCAAACGCACACCTTAGTAGCGGTGCTGGGGTTTGAAAGGCGTAGTGATCAGTGTGTGGAGAGGGAGTGGTGGGGAGTCTCATTATTCGCTGATGAAGGAGAGTATTAGCGACAATACGGAGTAAAGATTTACCTCACTTACGGCTTTGTGCTTCCCTGGTAAACCGCTCTACTAGATATGCCATACTTTTTTTTTAATAAGCCCCGTCCTCTTCTTATCTTCCCCCGTACTCCTCGGTAGTTTCTTGTCGGGGATCTAAAAGGTCTGCAGTCGTTGGAAATGTGGTGGCTTATCTAAAACCGTTCAATCACAAGATGCATGTTTGTGCGAGGCTTAAAGCTCTCATGGACTTTCGGGGGTGCCTTTTGTCTTGAAGGAGGATTGGTAACAACAATCATGAGAAGAATTCTTATATGATGGGGTAGTAGTGACTGTGGAGGCGGTAATGGAAGTACTGGTAGCAACGAACATGCGTGCTGCTGCCACATCCCCATGCTTTATCAACAAGCACTCACCCTCTCCTAAGTTCTAACCTTTGCCAACCGCTTATATGCCTTCTCAATCTCTTCCTACTCTTCTTCAATTGCCTTTCGCATAAGCGTATGCTTCGCCGTCCTCTTGAACGGCTTAGTGGGCCGAGCGATGAAAACAGTCTCCTTCGGTATGCCAATCTCCTCGATGTCCTTTTTGGTGGTTTGAGTGATCACGCTTTCCCAAAGCTCGTCGAGAAACGCATCGGCCGGCTTCCCATCGAGAACACCTGATTGGGGTTCGATGATAACGTAAGGAGAAGGTTGTCCTTCGCCGCCCACAAATACACTCAACATGTCGGAGTGCTGCTGCATGCGTTTCTCGATGTCGGTGGCGTGGAACTTGGCGAGCCAGTTCAATTTCGTCAGATCGTCTTTTCTTGCGCTGAAGACCCATCGTGTTCGCCCGTCTATGTCCTTAACGGGCGCATATAACTCTATTGTCTCGACTCGGTCCATCCCTTTGAATATCGGGTTCCAGAATGGGGCTTGCCAGAGATTCTGACCCTCTGGTGGCCTTTCGAGCACGAGATCTTAGAGGTCGTCTGAGCCGTCTGCTGCCGATCCAGTGCCCTCGATTTGGGCCATGCGGTGTCCATTCTCGGAAACATACTCATAGGTATGCCAGAGTCTCTTATCGATCGGTAGGATATGGCACTGTGGACCACATTTGGTTGACCCGATCACAGCACTTAACCTTGTATGTTGAACAAGATCGTCTCCGATGGCTTGATCCATTGCTGCGCCTATATACGTAACAAAGGGCAATAACTTGAGTAAAGGCTGCATCTCCGGGTCGTTGTAGAGTTGGATGATTGTGTGCGGTGGACTCAGGGTGCCATCTGCGACATTGAGCTTCAGCAGCTTTTTGAACACGGGTGGGGTGTATGCTGTATATTTCGCAGGAGGTAATACAAGAGATGTATCGTAAAATGCAGGAAATACGATGTAAGCTGCGACACCGGCTAGCCACTGCGGTGGGCATGACGAGAGCATTGTTCTGCCCATCCAAGCATCGTACGCGATCCCGCGCGACTAGTGCTTTTTGGAGAGAGAGTGCTGTCCTCCCGAGGCAAAGTAGCCGTTTGCGATGTAAATTGGACTCGGTAGGCGTGTTGTATCAGACGTGTGGATGATGATCTCGTCGTGTTTAATCTCGTCCCACGTTTTGTCGTACGGGTACATTTCGTGGTTCTGTGCATCTAGGCACCATTCGACCGAGGGTAGAACGATGCGTCTGGCATCTTCGTTGAGAGTTTTTGGCGGCCCGTTCTTGTCGTCTTCTGCGTAAATTCACGTCTTGCACTGCGTCTCTTCAAGCAGATTCGTCAAACCCTCATTTGTCACTTTCCCATCTGGAACAAGAGTCTATGGACCCACCAGTTGCTACCTCTCGGACAGAACTTGAAAGTTGCTCACCTTCCTACCTGTCTTCATTAGGGCTGGTAAAAGCACTGCGTACCGTATGTCGTTCGGACCCAAATACGCCACCGTAGTACCCTCCATCGACTTACCTAGCTGCTGGTCAAGCCAGTGTGCTACCTTGTTGATCGCGCAGAACCACTGGGACCAGGTAAGACTGTGATATCCTTCGGTCTCCAATTTTGCGGTGGGTAACGGAAGACTGTGTGCCCTGCCAACCGGCGTGCTTTTTCTTCGATCGCTGTGATGAGCAGTGTACCTTGCTGTTTGCTTGCTTGGATAGAACCCATGTCTAAGGTATGAACATGCGGTCTTGGTGAGAGATGATAGATGTAGCGGATTTTAAGTTAATCGGGCGTACATTCTAAAAGCCGAGGAGGACGCGGTTATTTGACCCTTCTTTCTTCTGCACCGCTGCTGCCGATGTGGTATAGCGACCTCCAATTTGCCATATAGGCGTCAGCTCCGGTGTGTTCGTAGCATTGGGATCGTCCAATATTGCGAGACGCCTTCACCGCGCCATGTTGGGGTAGTAGGACGCATGGAGTACTTGTGTTCGGATATAGGATTGGCTGTGCCTGAAGGAACAGTATGGTGGCATGGTGACTGGGGAACCCTAATTGTCTCGACCCTGCTAATGTCATGAGGATTTGCTAGTTCTGTTTAGGCGTACTCGGCCAGCAAATGTAAGCAGCATTAGCGGCCTCGATCCCATCCCATTCTCATCCCTCGTCCCACAGTTGCCTTGAATACCCTAGTTACCTCGCTGTGCCGGTTGTTGGAGGTTTCGTGCGACGTGGAGACATAATTGTGTATGCTTACGTCTATGTATTGGCCAGATATTTTCGCAATATCTGTCCTTGAGTCCGTAAAAGTTCCCGGCTTGAGTATTTCATTATTTGTAGTCTGATCAAGGAAGTGTAGACGAAATAGAAAGGGCTGCTACCCCGGGATCATTTTGGCAGCAGATGTAGATGCAGAATGAATGCAGGCGGTCGGAGAGTGTGTATGATGCCCAGTTGACGTAAGAAACTCGCTCGGGGCTAACCAAGTCGGGGATACCGGCTTTTTGCCGGCCGCAACCCAGCAGAGTCCACTTTCGGCAAACATCAAACAGAAGGTTGTTCGACCGACCGCTTCGACGGAGTGGAAGCTTCCCCTGTATTTGGATACGCGGTTTGAATATCGTCCAATCTGGAAACCTAAACTCGAGACTACGCTTGCCGGCCCCCTTCTCATGTCGATGCTACGGCGAGGATCACTATTAGGATGTATGCGTCCCGCAAGAACACCAGAGTCGTCGTCGTAGGCGGTGGAGGCACCATTGGCTCTTCGACTGCACTACATCTTCTACGCTCCGGATACACGCCCTCCAACATCACTATCCTCGATACGTACCCAATCCCCTCAGCACAATCAGCCGGAAATGATCTCAACAAGATCATGGGTGTCAGAGGACGCAGCAAGGTAGACATGAAGCTTGAGCTGGAAGCGTTAGACATGTGGCTGAAGGATGAGTTGTTCAAGCTGTACTTCCATCAGACTGGTAGAGTAATAGCCTCGTTCAGCTCTCCCAAATCTGGAAGCTTACTAAGCCCAGCTTGATTGCGCATCATCAAATCGTGTAGCGTCGCTACGTCAGCAGTATCAGCAATTAGTAGATGCGGGAAAAGGATTGGAAAATAGTAATGAATGGCTGGATAGTGAGGATGCGATTCTCGCAAAGGCTCCCGTTCTGGATCGAAACAGGATCCAGGGGTGGAAGGCCATCTATAGCAGAGATGGGGGTTGGTTGGCTGCTGCGAAAGCGATTAACGCTATCGGGGCAGCGCTGGAAGCAGCGGGCGTAAGATCTAGGGTTAGCGGGTGAGTGCTATCTTATCATCAACAGCCGCTATCAGAGCACTGATTTGACATGGTCAGTGCTGGATCATTCAAGCGACCCCTGTTCACGAGTGATGGAACGATGTGCGTTGGAGCGGAGACGGTGGATGGCTCAAAATACTACGCTGACAGGGTGGTATTAGCGGGTGGGGCGTGGAGTCCGGTGTTGGTAGATCTGGACGATCAATGTTGCTCCAAAGTTGGTATCTATTGTGGCCATAGATGTAGAGACAGTGCTGATGAGATTCTAGGCCTGGGTTTATGCTCACTTTCGGCTCACCGCCCAAGAAGCAGCGGCGTACAAAGGCTCGCCCGTTGTATACAACAGCGATGTCGGGTTCTTCTTCGAGCCAGATGAGAATGGCGTGATTAAGGTCTGCGATGAGTCCCCCGGATTCACTCATTTCAAGGAGCATCAGCCATATGGCGCAAATGCTCCAAAGCGCATCTCTGTGCCTCGCTCTCATGCGAAGCATCCGACAGACACGTACCCAGACGCGTCTGAGAAGAGTATCCGGAGAGCCATCGACACATATCTCCCTCGATTCAACGACAAGGAGCTCTATAACCGAACGTTGTGCTGGTGCACAGATACTGCAGACGCGGCCCCGCTGATATGTGAACACCCGAGGTGGAAGAACTTCATTATTGCGACTGGCGACAGTGGGTGAGTAGCCGATCGGAGATGCATATAGCTGTAAGCTATCAAGCTAAAGTTTTCCAGACATTGCTTCAAACTTCTGCCGAACATTGGCAAGCATGTAGTTGAGCTGTTGGAAGGTAACTTAGCGGACAATCTGGCTCAAGCTTGGAGATGGCGGCCCGGCGGCGACACTTTGAAGTCGACACGAGGAGCTCCAGCGAAAGATCTTGCGGATATGCCGGGATGGAAACATGAGTCGGTAGCGAAGATGTGAAAGAATCGATGGAGAATTCATCGTCGGACCGGCTTTTAGACGTTCCTTTCTAGCATCAACCCTTCGCCAGACGTAAGGACCATGCATTAATGTGCAAACAATTGGTGAAAGTGAAGTCGAAAGTGGGATCTGGCAGCGATTTCAGGACCGCGAAAATCCCGAGAGCACGTGACTTCGAGTCTCGCGCACAGACGTCGCTTGGAGCGGAACCGCGTCGAATGACATAATGCATTCAATCGACTGCCTGGTGAAAGAGTCAAACCAAGCACATCGCCGCCCTTCACCGTTGCGCCATGCCTCGCTCAACCCTCTTCGCACTTTGTTCACCTCCGCTTCTGCCTGCGGCCTAATTCGGATTTCACCGTAGGCCACACCTTCCTTCCCTTCATTTTGCAGTCGCCATCGCGCTTCCCACACCACACCCACCCCAGCCTAGTCCCTTGGACCAACCGACCTGCAACACTAAGCCCGCTCCGGCCTCTTCGCAGGCGCATCGTGATTATGCTTCCCTCGTCCGACATGCAGACGGCCTTACCAGAAGCCCCGCAATCCCCTGCAAACGAGCCAGCTCCCGCGGTGGCAACCGAGACGGCACACGGCGAAGATGCGCAACTCGTAGACGACGATCTCCCATCAGATGCCGACGAAGAGACCCGCTTGAAATTTCTTACCACGGGCGCTCGCGATCAGGATGACTTGGAACGGGACATCGGTCGACAGGCAGACCAGCTGCTTACGGAACAGGCTGACGAGCGAGACAAGAAGCGCATGGAGAAGGCAGAGAGCGAGGCCAAACGAGCGCAAGCTGCAATACAAAAGTTAAGGAATCGGCTGGCGTTGCCCATGGCCGATACTCAGAGGCTGAAGCTGCGTGGCGAGATCTCAACATACCAGAAGAAGATCGAGGATCTAGATAAAGAGTTAGACACAATACAACAGCGCATCAATGATAGACATAGAATGCCCGGCGAGGTTGAAACAGCGCTGGACGGCGTCAATGGACCTCTACCGAACGAGAGCAAGCGAGAATACCTGATAAGGACGGGCAAGATCACTCCGTTTTCGAAGCTGGCGCAGAACCAACCCGATGCTGGGACGCTCGGCGAGGTCATGCAGGATGCTGAGGTCGAGGATATGATTGAGGACGCGACCAAAGGGCCGACGTCGCATCAAAACCTCATGAAGCCTGGTTTCGAGGAAGTAGACTCTGCCTCAGAGGAGGGCAGCCCAGGAGAGATTTCCAGGCCTAGGAAGAATCGACGAATAGTTACAATAGATGGACCCACCAGCTCAAGAGACACCAGCGCGTCGCCAGAAACGGATGACGATGCGTACACGCCGGAGATGAACGACCGGCCGCTTGCAGCACTGAGCGATTCGGAGGACGACTTTGGCAATGCCACACAAGATGGCGAGTACGAAGAGGAGGCGGTCGGCCGCAAACGCAAAGCTAGTGGTAAGAAGCCTAAGAGGAAGACGGAGGCTACTGAAGCAGCAGTCCAAGCAGAAGACGATCTCGCTGGAGTTGACGATGGCAACGAGAAGGTCTACCGGAACCGAATACGCACGTGGACTGAAAAACGCTCTGCAGCTCGCAGGCGGGCACATGACAAAAAAGGCGAATCTGTTGAGGAAGATGAAGATGAGGAAGAATGCTACAAGCCTCACCCAACCGAACCCGACAAGGAGTTTGACGGCGGCTTCAAAATACCTGGCGACATTTTTCCAGCTCTGTTTGATTACCAAAAGACGGGCGTGGAATGGTTGTGGGAATTGTACTCACAGAACGTTGGCGGCATCATCGGCGACGAGATGGGCTTGGGGAAAACCATCCAGGCCATTTCCTTTATTGCTGGACTCCATTACTCGAAACTGCTTATGAAGCCAGCCATTGTAGTATGTCCAGCTACGGTCATGAAGCAGTGGGTGAATGAGTTCCACCGATGGTGGCCTGCGCTTCGGGTATCGATTCTTCACACATCTGGGAGTGGCATGCTGGACACGCGCCGCGAAGATCGAATGGAGCGCGAGATGGAGCTGCGAGATTACGGAGACTACGATCCAACGTTGACGAGTGCGGGCAAGGCCGCGAAGAAGATTGTCGATAAGGTCAGGCGAGACGGTCACGTCCTGATCACTACCTACTCTGGCCTGCAGACTTACTCTGAATTCCTCGTTCCTATTGATTGGGAGACCGCCATCTTGGACGAAGGACACAAGATCCGCAACCCAAATACTTCCATAACGATCCATTGCAAGGAGCTGCGAACGCCGAACCGCATTATCCTATCAGGTACCCCGATGCAGAACAACTTGACAGAGCTTTGGTCGCTCTTCGACTTCGTCTTTCCTATGCGCCTCGGAACGCTAGTCAACTTTCGCAATCAGTTCGAATTCCCAATCAAGCGTGGCGGCTACGCTAATGCTTCCAACCTCGACTTCGAGACAGCAATGCGTTGCGCAGAAACACTGAAAGATGCGATCAACCCATACCTGTTACAGCGATTCAAAGTCGACGTTGCTGCCGATCTCCCACAAAAGAAGGAGCAGGTACTCTTCTGCAAGTTGACACGTCAGCAACGACAGGCATATGAAGGCTTCCTTCAATCAGAGGATATGAAGTCTATCGCTAGCGGCAAGCGACAGATGCTCTTTGGGATCGACTATCTGCGCAAGATTTGCAATCATCCTGACTTAACTGACCACAAGAATCTCTCGAAGAAGCCAGGGTACGACTATGGCGCGCCGAATAAGTCTGGAAAGATGCAGGTGGTCAAGGAGCTTCTCTCGCTCTGGGTCAAGGGTGGCCACAAGACGCTCCTGTTTGCCCAGCATCGCATTATGCTTGACATCCTGCAGAGACTCCTCGACCGCATTCCCGGCGTCAACTACCGACGGATGGATGGCGAGACGCCGATCAAGAGCCGGCAGGACATGGTCGACGAGTTTAACAACGACCCGAATCTGCACGTCTTCCTCCTCACAACGAAAGTCGGAGGTCTTGGTGTCAATCTGACCGGTGCTAATCGCGTCATCATCTATGATCCGGACTGGAATCCATCGACGGATATCCAGGCTCGTGAGCGCTCGTGGCGTCTCGGACAAAAGCGAGAGGTTGAAATATACCGTCTCATGTCTGCAGGCACTATCGAAGAGAAGATTTACCACCGGCAGATCTTCAAGCAATTCCTCACGAACAAGGTCCTGAAAGACCCGAAGCAGCGGCAGACATTCCAGATGAGCGATCTGCACGACTTGTTCACGCTGGGCAGCGACAACGCCAATGGCGAGACGGAAACCGCAAACATGTTCCGTGGATCCGAGGTCCAGTTCGACAAAGATGGGAAGACAGTCAACGGCAACGCTTCCGCAACAGCACCAGACGGAACAGCAGCCGAGGACCTCGCAGCCGTAAAAGGCATCGCAAAAGCCGAAGAATTCCAAGCCGGCACCTCCGACTCCGAAGACGCATCCAAAGCACAAGACGGCACAGAAGACAAGACTGACGACCGCCTCATGTCTACCATCTTCGCCAAATCAGGAGTACACTCTGTCCTCGAACACGACGCTATCGTCAACTCCGCCGCCTCGGGCCGCAAGCGCAAAGTCCAAGCCGACCCGGCTTTCATCCAGCGTGAAGCTAAGCGGCAAGCCGCCATCGCGGCCGAGCAGCTCAAGAGGTCTATGGAAGAAGCGAGACGCGCGCCGGTGGGTGTACCGACTTGGACGGGCATGTACGGCGAAGCAGGACGCCCGGAACCACCAGCGTCCCGGCCCGCACGTGGAGGCTTTTCGTCTCGCGGCGGTCGTGGAGGAGCCAGAGGCGGCGCGGGCCCCTCATCCACCTCCATCCTGAACAATCTCGCCGCCCGGCAGGGTCGCGCCAACCCGTCTACACCCAATGACTCTGGTTCCACGACCCTAGGATCCTCCCGCCGCTCTACGCCCACGCAGTCCTTCCGCGGCCGCCAGATGCTAGTCAAGATACGGGACTACATGATTACGCATGACGGGGTGGTACCGACGCGCATGTTAGTCGACCATTTCGATCACTATTGCAGGGCTGTGCCTGGGCGGAGCGAGGAGTTCAAGGAGATGCTCAAGTTGATTGCGCGGTTGGAGAAGGGCGGGAGTAGTCAGCGGGGACGGTGGGTGTTGAAGGATGAGTGGAGGGAGGGGGCGACGGGACGGTCGTGAGTGTGTGGCGTGCGAGCTTAGGCTATCGGATGAGCACACTGTTTTTTTTTCTTCGCGAGCTATGGATTCCTGCTGCATGCATGGCGTTAAGAGGGATTGGGAAGATACCACTGCATTCTCGCCCAGAGACGCATTCCGCGCGTCATATATATATACACAACACATAACAAAAACAATTGATCAAGCACTATGCAGCTCTCAGCATCGATACGATCGATTGTGAGTCGAGCTATTAACACACGCTACATACATCTCATAACAGGCGGACCACGTAGCCCACCCAATCTTTCCCCCTCCTACTGCACCCATAGCTCCAGCAGATTACTGCACCTTCCTCTCCCCAGCATCAAAACAGATTCTTTTGACAAACATCAGTATTAGTAACGCTTAGATTTCCTTGTAAATGCGGACAGCCCCAATAGAAAATTGCCCGACTTCTCAAGCCGGCCCCAGTATATCAGAAACGCCAGAACACCAGATGCCGAAAATGAGCGAATAAAGTCAAGGTTGACTCGTAGCGGCGGCTGCAATAACCCTCTGCAGCGCCGCAACCCTGTTTTAAATCATGTAAGGAATGTAAATATGGACAGGATGTGAAGAGGACGGTTGCCGTTATCGTATGCAGGTGCCGAAGCGGGACAGTTATAGGTCTTGGTATGGCTTGAGGGTAAATGGTGGTGGTGGTGGTGGTGGTGGCTCGGCGTGCGCAGTGTGACGTTCACCATACACCGAAGCTGGCGGTAAAGTAGAGGAGGGAAGCGATTGTGGTGGTAGAGGTGAGCATAATGGCTTTGAGGGTCAATTGCTCGAATGGCGAGAGGGCGGCGTTGCAATTTGCGCATTTGAAGCCTGTTATGCGTTAGCGATGATCTCACAGCCGTTGCTTGACATAGATGAGACTTACTAGCCCAAGGCGTATAAGGTTGCGGCGAGTACATGCCAAAGGTCCACGTCTTGTATGGAGAAAGGTAGCCAGGCTTCGCAGCAGCGGTGACGCTGGTGTTGGAATCGTAAATCATGAGCGTGTACATCTCAGTAAGCAGTTCTGCGCCATTGGGGTGGTCGTCCTTGTAGGTGCCCGTGTTCCAGAACACCTCGCCCGTAGCTTTTACCGACTGGTTGACGGCGAGGGTGTAGGTGGCCTGATTGGCAGTGCACGTTGCCAGGACATCCACGGCGCTTGGCGTCATCGAGAGAGATGTGTAGTTCCACGCGAGGTGGACCCAGTCGCCAATCTTGTAGTATTGCGTGCCGTCGAAGACGCCGGGTGTCACCATCGCAATGCCTCCCGCGGGAACATCATCGCCGAAGTTGGTCACCTTGGGCTTGCCACTGCTCGTCTTGGTGGCGCCCTTGCTGCCGGTGGATGCGCCCGACCCGCTGGCCTTGTCGGTCGTCTTGCTCTCGTCGGAATTGGTCGCGGTTGTCTTGTCTGACCCTGTTGTTTTGGCGTCGCCGGTCGACGTTGGGGCGTCGGTTGTTTTGGCGTCTGAGGTGGTTTCGGAGTTGGCGGACTCGGTGTCTGGATGCACCATTAGCTGGGTCGTCGAAATGTACATAGGATCAAGAAGACTCACTGTCTTGCCGTCCGTATATTATGTTGTTGATGTCGCCCAGAGCAGGTGCATTGCCAAAAACATCAGGCCAGGCGGCCGTGACAGATGACAGGGCTACCACGGCGGCGAGCAGCTGTGACGGCCTCATGACGGGTGTGCGGAGGTGTGTAGGTGGAAGAGCGAGGGACTGGGGTAGCTGCGAGGCTCGAATCGGGGCCGGCAGAGGCTGGAGTCGTCGCAGCGGGCTTGTCGGTGGTGCAAAGCGGAGTGAGCAGGTCGTGTTCTCGGGGGATACGCAATGTCAACAAAACCGGAACGCGGGCGAGAAAAGGGATGCTGCAGAAGGTCAACAAATCACTCCTTCAACCACAAACGAGCGACTGGCGAAGAGCAAAGAAGAGCGGCTGGGAACGAAGGATGAGGAGATCAGATGCGCAGCGACAGCGAGTGGTGAGGAGCTGGTGATGTCGGGTTGGCAGTAGAGCGGAGGAGCAGTAAAGGCGGACAGGGGCTCGCGCTGGATAGGCTTAGCGCGCCACCGTCGCCGCTCAACGCCGCCAAAAATAGGCCGGCCCGTGAAAATCATCGAGGTCATTACTGCGCGTCCATGCATCGCCGCCGTTTGCTCATATTGGGTATTATGCGTCGAGCGCGGCCGGCCGCAACGAGATCGTTTCGCTTTTCTTCGTTGGTGAAGAAAGCATCTGTGGTTTTGTGGGCATCGCGATGATCGCTCTTGCCGTCCGATGTTTCGTTTCTGCTTGGGAGGCAGGCGCGCCCGCATAGCCACTCCTTCAGCCTTCTGTCACGTTGCGCTGGCACCGTGTCAGTAGACATCGCCTTCGCTCTTACCGTCTTCTTGTCTCATCTTCCATCATCTGTGTCTCTCTCTTTATAGCTACTCAGAGCACCCCACCTCGTATTTAGGGCCTTCATCTGTCCACCACTCCAGCCACGCTTGACGATCTTCTACCTAGACTTATCTCTAGGCGTCCACCCGTGCCATGACGACGGCTTCCCACGACGACGGCAAAGTTGGCTGGGTCGGCGAGCCCACCACGCGTGGCACCATGTCGTTCGTGTTCAATTGTTTATCCACCATTCTCATCTGCACGTGGAGCGCTCTGCAACTCAATGTTCCCGATGGACACTACTCCACCTGGCGCTTGATCTAAGCCGGCCCATAGGGATTCCGCCCACATAGGGATTCCGCCCACCCCACCAAAAACACGTCGCCCCTAAAAAGACGGCATAACTTTTAACGCTCTATTATATTTAAAATTATGTATATATAGAGTTAAACGTAGTAATATTAGCCCTCTATTTTACTACTGCTGTAGCCGCTTAGGCAGTAGGTCTTAATACACGCGTCGCTAAAGCCGCCGTTTTCTTAATTATACGCTTTATACTCTTAACGTTAGTAAACCTCTAGTTTTAATTAATAGAGACTTATTTTTGCTTTTATTAAGGGCGAATAGCCTCTAATTAATATTATAATTAAGAGATAGTTACTTTTTAGCTAGCTACCTAAGTATTTATAACTATAATAGCCTTAGTCGCTTTTCGCAGCACGTAACGGGTGCTTTAGGAGAGTTTTTTAGACCTTTTAATTATCTACTAAGTCGCATATAGGTCTTAAGGCCTTTAAGAGGTGTGGAAGAATTAATTAATTAACTCTATATTTTAAATTAGCTTTAGCGAAGTTGCGGGTTAGCCTAAAACCTAAAAGAATTTAATTACTTAATTAGGATTATATAGAATAAGCCTTTCTCTCTAGCTTTATAATATATATAAATAAATTATTCCTTCTTAATAGGTGCGGCATTACTAAGGCTTAATAGATCGCAGATCTAATTTTTATATCTTAACTTAATAATAGAGAAAACTATTAAATCTAGTAGCTGTAAGAGGTATGTTAAATAAAGTAGTAAAAATAGAAGCTTAATTCTGTTTTATTAATAATGCTAGAGGAACTTAATATTAACATAGCTACTACCCCTATTAAGTATTAGTAGCTAGTACCCGCTACTCTAAGGGACTGTTTTAGGTATAAATATCTGCTATAACTACTTAAGGCTAATTACCTTTACTGTCTATTTATTCTTAGAGGTTATATATAGCTAATTAGGTATACTAGCTAGAAACTAGGTAGTTTAAAGACTCTAGCCCTTTATTAAGATTTAAGAATGTGGAACAAAGGGCGAAAAGGATAGGATAATAACGATGGTGCGGGGCGGCATTGTATTACCCGCAACTAAGATTATATAACAACACCATCCCGCTAAGCAAAGACATCCCGCTAAGCAAGGGAAGGTTAATTATCCCTAGATGGCTGTACTATCCCGCGCATTGCGAATAACAGAACTACAAAGGGATGGTACCGTTATATATAGGAACCTAGAAACCTCTATAGTTCCTAGTATTTAACTTATTAATTAATCTATTATTTAGATTCTAGTAAGCATTATTAATTTAATTATCTTATAACTTTAATACTAACTACCCTGTTACTTACTTACTGTAAGGCACTGCATAGTAGTATTACGTCCCTACGGGGTAGCTAACCCTATAAGGGTAAGTTGGTTCTTAGGCAGGAGCGACAATAGAGAGGAGGTTATTAGTTACGTAAGTAAGTAATAGAATAGTTAGTATTAAAGTTATAAAACTGTTAAATTAATAATACTTAATAGAATCTAAATAATAGATTATTAACTAAGTTAAACACTAGGAACTATAAGGGTTCCTGCTATTTCTATATACTTATAGCTCTAGTGTTAATAGTTAGTTACAAGACTATTAATAGTTATAATAGTTCCTACTAAAGCTATCGCTAGTCCTTAGCGCGGCTATTAATTACGTAATATAATAATAATTAGTGTTTATATCTTAGTACCTTCTATTAGCGTCTAGGTACGCGACTAATTATTATTCCTATTACTTATTTAACTACTAGTTATAATATTATCCCTCCCTTTTATATAATTATCCTTAATTACCTAATATCTTGCAGGGTTAGTTTATAAGCGGTTTGCCCTACCTGCCTTATAAGTGTTCTGCGGTTATTATATCTTCTAACTCTTATAAACGTTAACTCTATCTCTTTTATAAAATCCTTACTACTAATACTATTACTAACGTTTCTTATAATAGGTATTTTTCTAAAAACTTAAGTTACTACGTTATACTAAATTCTTATTTAAAGTATGCTAAGTGCGTTCGCGCAGGAAAGCTATACGTTAATATATCTTAGTTATTACTTAATTAGACTAGAGAGGAATATTAAGTAAAGGTAAATGTAAATAAGAAGCTATTAGTAAAGGTAATATCCTAGTTACTATAGAATAAGAAGATTCTAGCGTAGGCTAAGAAGCGTGCTATAAAGAAGGCCGTATACCTTATATTAGAGCTTAAGGCTAAGGGTAAGGTAGTAAACGTTAAGGCAGACTATCCTGCTACTTCTATTAGTATAGAGTTTTTGCTAATAATATAGTCTACTCTATTAGCTCTAGATAACGCGGTAGTAGGTTATAACACTATAGATGCTAGTTTATCCTTAGAACTTTCCTAGAGTGCGTTACTTTTATCTATTTTTTATTCTAGCTTTATAGTTACGTTTATTCTATATAGTAATAAGCGTTAAACCTTAGTTTTACTTCTTTAAGTAGTTACTAATAGTTTTATAGGTTAGCTTTAGGTTCCTATATATTTTTTAACTTAGAATAACCCTTCTACTTTACTAGCTATTTTTAGTAGAAGTCGCTGTTCTAAAAGTTTTATTAGTCTACTTTGCAGTACCTACGTAGTACTTTAACTTTATACTTATCGTCTTTATTCTTCTAATAGTAAAACGTTATTTATAATAGTGTCCTAGGGTCTGCTAGTTCTAGGGTAGATACATAAAATACTAGGTAAACCTTTGTATTACTTAGAAGTTAAAGTTTATAATTTACTAGGCTAATTTGTTTAAGAATTAAAAATAGTCTAACTTTTATGTAGTCTAGTCCCTTACTTAGTTATATTATGCGAAGATTTTTTGTAAGTAGATATACTCTATCCCCCTTCTTTAGCTAAGGTACCGTTTTTCGTTTTTAGTTATTATACTAAATGCTTTTTTATTATACCTTTTACATATTTTTCTTTATTTCTTTATATGCTTTATATATGTCTTTAGCGTTATTAACTGCTGTTTTAGTTTATACTTTTATTAGTAAGGTTCTTTTAAAGAGAT
>MU005574.1:2043319-2054010 GCA_010405425.1 Lentithecium fluviatile CBS 122367 | reverse complement strand
GCGCTTAAATCTAATTACCTACCTAGCTAGCGGAACCTGCCTCCTAAACCTGTTATAATTAATAATAAACTAGAGTTTATTATTAAGAGCGTTAAGAGAATTCGCTATAATAAGAGAAAATAAACCTAGAAATACCTAACCTAATAGACTAGCTATAATAAATTATTATAGGAGCTAGCTAAGTTTCTAGAAGAGACTAAAGTAGTTAAGTAATTCTACACTTAATACCTAAATAAACTAGTACCTAGTAGCCCAGCAACCTAACGCCTAATTTAAAAAGAGAATAGAGGGGGGGGGTACTATTATAGTATCCTCCCTAGATCCTCTAACACTGCTAAGTCCTATTTATACTATTATTAGTACGCCTAGAACTATTCTCTAAACTTTATCCTAACTAGCAGTTAGTCTGCGCACTAGAAGTATAGACTACCCCTCTAAGTATTTCTACTTTGCACCTATTTCGCTATTTCTGTTCTATATATAACGTCTTGTATTTACCTAAATATTGCACGTAGTAATTAATTAGTCTTTGCCGCAAGAACTAAAGGCCTACTTATTACGTCCTCGTAACACTAACTATAATAATCTAAAGTATTTTATAACTATAAAGGAGCTTACACCTAAGTAAGCATACTAGGCTAAGAAGCTAGCACGTTTTAATTTTAAAATTAAATATAAGCTAGGGAGCGTTAATCTAGCTAACGCTCCCTTAAGGAGACCTAATTACGCTAAAGGCTTTTAGGCAGGGAAAGTAAAAGAACTAAGAAATATTATACTCTCTACTCTCTAGAATAAACTCTAGATGTAGACTCTTTAGAAGTCTACTACTGCCTAGGCTGTTAGTTAGTTAGCTTATAATTCTATACCTACTAATAAGGAACCGTATAGGTCCTGTACAGGCACTAAGAGCGGCGTATATAAATCTAACTAGGAATCCTCTAGCGTAGCGCTAGCTACTAACGTTATAGCGTTATTAGTAATCCCTATCCTATCTATAGAATAATCTAATAGGGAACTTAAGTCTAGAGAGTAAGCTAACTAGGTAGATACTATAGAGGCACTTCTTTATTACTAGGTAATTTATACTTACTTATTACACTATCTTATATAAGCAGCTATATAAGAAGATAGGGCCTTTATTTTAGATTTATTTAAGCCCTTACTTAACTATCTCTGTAAGATTTAGGAGCGTAATATAGCCTATTACTAACTCTTAGATTAGACACTTTAGGATAGGAAGAAGCGCCTTAAGGGCAAGCCCTAATAAATCTAAGATCTATAGAGCGTCCTTTACAGAGCTAGAAAAGTATAGATTCTCTAAGATTAAGCTCTCTATTAAGCTCTTCTTACTAGGAACTATAATAATTCTTTTAGCAGACACTATAGTGTTAAGAAGATAATAGTAATTCTTTACTAGAAGTACTATTAGACTAGTCTAGCTAAAGACGTTAAAAGCTATATTAATAGCTGCGTTCTATGCTAAGTAAATAAGGTAAGATAGTATAAGCTGTAGGGGACGCTAGAGTCTATATTCCTACTAATAGAGCTATAGAGAGATTTCTTCTTAGACTTTATTACTAACCTGCTAGAGTCTATAGACTATATAGGTAACTAGTATAATTTAGTACTTATACTTATTAACTACTTTTTAAAGTATATTTAGTACCTTTCTATTACTAATATAATTACTACGTAGGCTCTTGCAGACTTTCTCTATAGAAAAGCGTTTCTTAAGGCGGGACCTCTAAATAGCTTACTAATAGACTATAGGACAGTCTTTATAAGCGAGCTCTAGAGTAGTATATACTTTTACTTATAGGTAAGGCGTAGACTAAGTATAGCGTTTTATTTATAAATAAATAGCTAAATAGAGCACTAAAATTAGGAGCTAGAGACGTACCTCTATATATACTATAACTATTAATAGAATAACTAGTATAGCTTACTACTTATAGTAGAATATGCGTATAACTCTAAAGCTTACTCTACTTATAGGTAGAGTCTAATTAAGGTTACGTTTAGTATTAAGTTGCAAGGCTTTAATAGTATACTAGATAATTACTAGCTATAGCCTCTACTAGACTTCTAAGAAACACCTATAATAACTTTAGTAATATGCTAGCGCGCAGACGTATATCTAAAGGGGTAGGTAGAGAATTAGTTAGACACCTGTAAGGCGTTAGAATAAGCCTAATAATACTAGTAAGCCTAGTATAATTCTAAGCGGACTAATAAATACTTTACTATTAGTAAATAGGTTTTATTAAAAGCTACTAATATTAAAACTAAGCAGCTAAGTAAGAAGCTAAACGTAAAGTATCTAGGCCTATTTACTATTAAGGAACGGCATAGATAGCTAGCGTATAGGCTTAACCTACCCTTATTTATAGCCTAGCTATATCCTATCTTCTATATTTCTTTACTTAAGAAATAAATTAAACCCCGCGAAGGTAGTAGCTTTAAACTAGGCCTAGTCTAGAATATTAAACTTACTAATAATAACTAATATAAGGTAGAGGTAATCCTTACCTATAAGGTTACCTATAGTTAGCAAAAGTTCCTTATTAAATAGCTAGAGTAGCCGTTAGAAGACGCTACCTAAAAGGTTAAGAAGAATCTTAATTATTATAATAAGGTCCTTTAGAAATACTAGAAATACCTAGATAACTAGTTACCTTACCTAAGTAAGCGCAACTCCTATAGGAAGCGCTTAGAGATATAATAGGAAAGACCTGCGAAAAAGTAGGCTATAGCTACTCTAAGTAAGGCTATAGTAATGCTATACGCAGCGCCTTTAGCTAATATAAAACTATAGTTTTAGGTAGAAGTTATACGCAATAACACTCTTATATCTATATAGAGATAATAGCTCTAGGTAAAAACTAGTATGCCCCTTAATATATATAAGAAGCCCTAGTTTAGTATTTATTACTTCTTAAAGTAAAGCGCTAAAAGCTTATTATAAGTAGGTAAGAAGTTATAGAGAACTAGATAAGCTATAATTTATAAATATATATATTATTTTAGTAGTATACTATTATAGAAGGGGGGAGCCTATAGCAGCTTAGCTGCCTAGCATAGACCTAGTACCTAGGAACTATAGTAAATTTCCTCTTTTATTAAAAGTAACTAGTATAGTACTACTACCTCTAAGGGAAGCTATTAGAATCTTACTTCTAAAGTAGAACTAGCGCCTCTTATAGTTCTGCGAGCCCTTAGGTTACTATATATTATTATTATAGAGTGTAGTAAACTATAACTCTAGTATAGCGTTAGTTATAAAGTTAGAAGGCTTAAGAGCTCTAATACTACCTAAACTATGCTATAATAATTAGTAAGGGCTCTTAAGAGAGATAATAAGTATACCTTATATCTTTTAAAGTTATATATATACTTAGCAGCCCGCTGCTAACGTACTATTATCTTACTACTAATATAGGTAACCTCGCGCTTATAAGCTACGCGCTTATTAATAATACCTACGTTTAGCGCTACGGCGTACTAATAAACGCGCTTCTAAGAACTAGATATAGCCTTTCTAGCCTAAGTACTCTTCTTAACTATATACTTAAGTAGCTAGGTAAGAACGTTAAAAGCGTGGTAGAACTATAGTAGGACCTATATAGAAAGTTAGTAGTACGTTTCTAGCTCTAGTATTACTTATAGGTTTATAAGTCTCTTTACGCTTAATATAGCTTAAATACTTAAAATATACGTTAGAGTAGCTATAAAAGTTCCTATTAGCGTAGTACTATATAAGGTACTTAGCTCTACTAGTCTAGTAGTAAGCCTTATTAGCAAACTATAAGAGATAGCCTAGGCACTACGTTTATATAAGAGGTAGCTAAGGCTCTAGATAGGTAGGAAGCTTATAGATATAAGCTAGGATTAGCTTATTAGAGGTAGTAGTAAGAGATAGAAGAGGTATAATAAGTATAGTAGATATTATAGTATAATTAAAGGAATAGGACTTCTATTACCTATCTTTATATATATAACGCCGCTAGCGCGTTTACCTCTCTAGCCTCTTACTAATAACGTTATAAGTAAGTTCTAGAGCCTATATACTACTACCTTAGCCTACTTATTATAGAAAGTAGTTAGAGAATTTAATTCTTATACTAAATTACTAATATAATTAGCGCTTAACCTTATAAGAGGTAAGTATAGTTAAGTTAAGTTAGTATATAAATAAAACCTTACTATAACGTAGGTAATACGCTATAGTAGTAGACCTTACGTACTAAAGTATTTATAAATACTTAATTATAAGTCTATAGATAACTAATTATAGAACTACTAAGAATAGAAAAGAGATTATAAGAGCCTCTAATAGCAGACTACGTATAAAAGAGGCGTTAGGAAATATTTACTTACGTCGCACGTAAACACCCTAACTAATACCTAGTATAGATAGTATCTAGATACGTACTAAAACCTTAGTGTATTACTTATAGGTAATAGGTCTGCTAAAGTTTCTCTATAATACTATTTTCCTTTATAGAAGGTTTTTTAGGAGTTTAATAAAGTAGTACCTAGCTATAAGTTCTATAGAACCTAACTAAAACTACGTTAAGAAGTACGCGTAAACGCGCTACTCTAGATAAACGTAATAAACACCTACTTAACAGCCCTATTACCTCTTTATAGAATTAATATTAGTAATAAGTAAGCTAAGTAATTAGTAAGGTAACTAGATAGACTATTTACTATAATCTTAAAGAATCTCTAGTAGTATCCCGCAGGTAACCTAATAGAATTCTAAGACTTATCTAGCAGTACCTAGGAACTTTACCTAAAGGATATTATATATTTCTCTACTTTATAACGTTAAGACAACGTTATAAAAAGGGGAGGGCTATTATAATGCCTCTTTAGCTAGAACTACTAGGTATCTGTTAGCCTAGCCCTAGCACGTAACCAGCCCTATATAGTCTTAGCCTTAAACCCCCTTACTCTGTAAGGATTCGTCTGATCTCTTAATATACTATGTACTTTCTATCTAGTCCTCTTCCTGCTGCCAGTGCCCTCACACTTTATCTTAATTATTATAATCTTGCTAGCACGTCTAGTAAACCTAGTAATAGCCTTATTAATATAGAGGTACTTACCTAAGTACTAGTTAGCTAAAAAGCCTATAATAACTCTAGTTACTTACTAGAATGCTATAACTTAAGTAAGCGCTTATATATATGCTTAGAAAGATCCTACACGCATCTAAAGGGCGATTTAAATAACTATTTAACCTCTATATAGTATAAATAGTAATCTATATATTAGAATTAAGTTAATATTATATAGTTATTAATGCTATATATAGGCGCGTTAGCGTGCTTCTCCTTCTAGTACTCCTCTAGTAAGAGCTCTTAATAGAGGTCTATATATGTTACTATTATAAAGTACGTATACAGCTTAGTTAGTAACGTTAGTTTTTATTCTTAAGAGTGTAGCTTATTATCTTATAATAGGATGTTAGCTCTAAGATTCTTACCGTATTAATTTATATAGTAGGCTATTCTATTAAGGGTATTAAAACTAAAGAAAAGATTAAAAAGAGTAATAGAATTACTAGTATCTACTCCCTTAGATAAATAAGCGCGGCTAGTATTCTAGTTATAGATAGAGAGAGGATGCTACTTAGGTAGCAGCTAGCGTATGTTAAGAACTAAGAGTGTAGAATAAAGAGCGAAAAGAATAGAATAATAGTAACGAAGCAGGGCAGCTTCGTGCTATCTGTAACTAAGATTACATAATAAGTATTATCTCGCTAAGCCTAACTATTTAGAATAGCCTAATAATTACGAATAGTGCGTAATAGAAGGGATAGTATACTTATATATAGAAACTCTAGGAACCTCTATAGTTACTAGTGTTTAACCTATTTAGTTAATCTATTATTTAGTGTTACGCCTACATTAGTATTTACTACCCTACACGTGCCCTTACTAAGGCGATTTACACGTACCTTCGTATTAGTATATATATTATTCTATACTACGCCTACTATTAGAAACTAATACTGCGTGCTATATCTTTTAGATGTATAGCCTAGTAGTATAGAGCTAGCTTATTACATTTAGATTCTATTAGGCCCTTTTTAATTTAACTGTCTTATAACTTTAATATTAATAATCCTCTTTACTTACTTGCGTAATTAACACCCTCTACTCTTCTTTATTACTTCTACCTAAGAACTAACTCTATACCTTAGGACTAGCTATCCTTAAGACTATAACGGCATAGTAGATTAGGTAAAGAGTCTTAATTTTTATTTTATTTAGTAGGTTTAATAAAAGTAGGATTATTACTAACTTATAAGGCATCTTTTAGTATATTTCTATAAAATTCTAGTTTTAATTTACTAATAAATTAGTAGATAATTAAAAAATCTACGTTCTATAATACGATTTTAGTATTTCTTAGTAGTAGGCGCTAATTAGCACAGCTTAGGTAGCTCGTATACGACAGATTTTAACGATGCATAGGATAGAGAATAGATAGATAGAGGTATGTGTAGCGCAGCTTATAATTTTACTACTCTTTAAGCCTTATATAATCTTCTCTATAAAGCGCTATTATCTATTTAGTAAAGCGCCTTTCTTGCGGCCATGCCTTTGCTAATCTGCTAACGTATGTAAATTACACATACTCTATTAAGTTTAGCTTATTTAATTTTTATACTAGCTAAATTTAGAAGTCGCTTTAGCTAAAAGTACTAACTAGAATAATAATCTTGCATGAATTCGCGTGTATTAGAAGCTACGAGACTTCTAATAGCTTCCTGCTATTATAATAGTATTCTAACACTTAAGCCCTATAACTTATATAGTCTAAACTAGGTAGAGTTTATAATAAGTCTTATAACAAGGGTTTCTTATTTATAGAATAAAATATGTCTTTTTATAAAATAAGTAAGAACGCTGTAAGGTATGCGTAATTTTTAGATAAAACGACTTTAAAGTGTATAGAAATAGCTAGAGCATAAAACATAAGAGTACTAGCGCAGTATTAAGACGTGTAAATAGAGATTAAAGTGCTTAAAGATAGGTAATGTGCATCTAACTATAGTAGAACAACCCCTGTAACGGAACAACCTATTAGTACGTTAGCTTTACAGTTATAGAATATCTATACGCGCCTTAGAAACTATATTATTATTTATTAAATATATGTTAAGACTATTTTCAAAGCCCCTTCAATGCAGATATAGAAAAATTACGATTATGTAGGCGCCTTCTTAACTAATCTATAAACGCTTATTCTTTGTAATAAAAGCTACCTTCGTGCACTGCAAGGCTACTATTAAGCTTTTACATTATCGCAACTTATGCGTTACCTAAACTAAAGCTAAAACAACTAACAGCATTACTTAAAAGGCATAATAAGCCATAGGGATGCGGGCGGCGATAAATTTATACGCAATTATAAGCTAATCGGTACCTCTAATTAAAGCCCTCCAATTAGAACGATTCCCGCTTCTTAATAAGACAATTACGCACGTGCCTTTAATACACTGTATTTTTACTTTATTTACTTAGATAATATATAGCTAATTGGAACCGTAACTAAGCTTAGCTATATAGTTACTAAACATATAGGGTTTTTAAACACCGCGCTAAAACGCGACACCTATATAAAAGACGCTATATCTATTAACAACGCTCTTATAATTGCTATTAAGTATACATAGACTAGAGAGTTGCAGCTGCTGTAGCTGCTGCAGCCCTCTCTACAGCCCTCTCTATAGTAGATCTATCTTGCTGCGCTGCTATAGCTACTAATCTCTATATTACTACTATAATATTCTTAACTTCTATAAAGCGTTAATTTAGGTCTACTTAGACGCGCTTATAAGGGGCCTAAGGGCGAGCGGTCTCTAGTTTAGCCTTAAGGCGTCTTTTCTTTACTTCTAGCCCTGCTGCTCTAGTATTTGCACTTACTAGCGCCTTTTCTACTTTCTATAGTAGAAGCTAAGTCTTATAGCTAAGATTTTTATAACTCTAGATGTCCTGCTGCGTAAGGTAGATATCGCAGGGGCCCTATAGTATAGAGAGGAAGGCCTTAATAGGTAATTAAGGTTACTTTAGGCGTAGGGGGGTACTTAGCTGCGGCGAGACCTATAATAAGCTAAGCACCTAATTAATATTATATAGCTAGAGGCTAGTAGCTTGCTAGCTAGCCTAAATTACACGCTCTATAAAGCCTTCCTCTCTAGCTTTATAGTAGCAGGTAATAAAGCGCTTCTTCTTAATAGGCGCTACGTTATTAAAGAAGGCTAGGTTGTAAATCTACTAGTAGTAATTTAACTTAATAATAGAGAATAAAGTAAGGTCTAGAGGCTGTAGAACGTGTAAGGAGTACGTAGGTAGATAAAGAAGGTAGACCTTATACTATTTATAGAGTAAAAGAAAGTCTAGGTTAATATAGCTACTATAACTATTAAGAATTAGTAGTTAGTATTAACTATCTGCTAGCGCTATCTTAGGGAGAAATATACGCTGCAGCTACTTAAGACCTATCGCGTTTAAGGTTTATCTATTCTAAGACATTATATAGAGCTAGCTAGGCACTAATTTAGCTAGGAACTAGGTAGTCTGTAAGCTCTAGCCCTTAAAGATATATTACGTCCCTATAGGGTAGCTAGTCCTATAAGGGTAAGTTGGTTCTTAGGCAGGAGCGACGACAGGGAGGAGGTTGTTAGTTACGTAAGTAAGTAACGAGGCAGTTAGTATTAAAGTTATAAAACTATTAAATTAATAATGCTTAATAGAATCTAAATAATAGATTATTAACTAAGTTAAATACTAGGAACTATAAGGGTTCCTGCTATTCCTATATACATATAGCTCTAGTATTAATAGTTAGTTGTAGGACTATTAATAGTCGCGATAGTTCCTACTAAAACTATTAATAGTTCTTAGCGCGGCTATTAATTACGTAATATAGTAATAATTAGTATTCGTGTCTTAGTACCCTTTATTAGCGCCTAGGTACATAACTAATTATTATTCCTGTTACTTATTTAACCTACTAGTCGTAACATTATCTCTCCCCTTTATATAATTATTCTTAATTACCTAATATCCTATAAGGTTAGTTTATAAGCGGTTTACCCTACCTGCCTTATAAGTATCCTGCAGTTATTATATCTTCTAATTCTTATAAACATTAACTCTATCTTTTCTATAAAATCCTTGCTGCTAATACTATCGCTAACGTTCCTTATAATAGGTATTTTTCTAAAAACTTAAGTTACTATATTATGCTAAATTCTTATCTAAAGTGCGCTAAGTGCGTTCGTGCAGGGAAACTGTGCGTTAATATATCCTAGTTATTACTTAATTAGACTAGAGAGGAGTATTAAGTAAAAGTAAATATAGATAAGAAGCTGCTAGTAGAGGTAATATTCTAGTTATTATAGAATAAAAAGATTTTAGCGTAGGATAAGAAGCGTGCTGCGAAGAAGGCTATATACCTTACGTTAGAGCTTAAGGCTAAGGGTAAGGTAGTAAACGCTAAGGCAGACTATTTAGCTACTTCTATTAGTATAGAGTTTTTACTAATAATATAGTCTATACTATTAGCTCTAGATAACGCGGTAGTAGGCTATAACGTTATAGATGCTAGCTTATCTTTAGAACCTTCCTAGAGTGCGTTACTCTTATTAGTTTTTATTCTTACTTTATAGCTACGTTTGTCCCGTATAGTAGTAGGCGTTAAACCTTAGTCTTACTTTTTTAAGTAGCTGCTAATAGTTTTATAGGTTAGCTTTAGGTTCCTATATATTTTCTAACTTAGGGTAACCTTTCTATTTTACTAGCTATTTCTAGTAGAAGTTACTATCTTAGAAGTCTTATTAGTTTACTTTATAGTACCTGCGTAGTGCCTTAACTTTATACTTATTATCTTCGTCCTTCTAATAGTAGAACGTTATTTATAATAGTGTCCTAGGGTCTACTAGTTCTAGGGCAAATACATAGAATATTAGGTAGACCTTTATATTACTTAGAAGTTAGAGTTTATAGTTTACTAGACTAATTTATTTAAGAACTAAAAATAGTCTAACTTTTACGTAGTCTAATTCTTTACTTAGTTATGTTATACGAAGATTTTTTATAAGTAGATATACTCTATCCCCCTTCTTTAGCTAAGGTGCCGTTTTTTTTTTTTTAGTTATTATATTTAATACTTTTTTGTTATACCTTTTATATGTTTTCTCTTATTTCTTTATATGCTTTATGTATATCTTTAGCGTCTTTAACTACTATTTCTATTTGTACTTTAGTTAGTAGAGTTCTTTTAAAGAGATATAGATGTCTTTTATAGTTTATATAGAACAGTGTTTATCCTGTTGCTTCTAATTTCTTATTATTATACGCTAATTAAGCTATTAGTAGTAGTAATACCTAATTATTTTATAGTTTATTGCTATATATCTTTAGGTAGGTCTTTATTATTCTGTTTATTTATTTGGTTTATCCATCTGTCTGTAGATAATAGGCCGTTAATAGTTTTCGTTTTATTCTAATAATTACTATTAATATTGTCTAATAGTTAGATGTAAATAGCTTATCTTAATTGCTAATAATTATTCTTAGTATTCTATAGTGCCTAACTAGTTAGTCTAGGATTACAAATCTAAGTTATCTTACTGTGTAAGTATTATAGAATAAAATTATTTCTGCGTACTT
>MU005574.1:2022766-2040359 GCA_010405425.1 Lentithecium fluviatile CBS 122367 | reverse complement strand
AGTTATTTATTATTATACTTCTATTTCTTATTTTAATGCTTATAGTTATACTTTGTAGTATCTTCTATTTCTTAAGTAACTACGCGGAGTCTTTCTTTATTTTCTTCTATAGGTTTAGGCTTTTCCTCTAAAATCC
Source organism: Lentithecium fluviatile CBS 122367 (assembly GCA_010405425.1). Classification (NCBI taxonomy): domain Eukaryota; kingdom Fungi; phylum Ascomycota; class Dothideomycetes; order Pleosporales; family Lentitheciaceae; genus Lentithecium; species Lentithecium fluviatile. The sequence goes on along the minus strand of MU005574.1, from coordinate 2,040,223 downwards.
TATATAGTAGAGCATCTCTGTCGCGTAGTTATATCTTAAATTCTTTAAGGAAGTTCTATACTATAGGCGTGCCTAGGTAAGGTTCCTTTATATCTAGGTGCGGCGTTAGTATTTGCTAGATAGGGTAATAGAGTTCTTTCTTACTATTAAGTTCTTCTAGATCTTTATATAGTTATTTATCTAGAGTGTCTAGGCGTTCCGTTATTCCTAGATTAATTCTCTTAATTATGTTAACTACGTTCTATTCTTCTTCCTCTATTTCCTAGTTATCCTTTATTATAATATTTAGCTATTATTTAACTTTATTCCTAGAATAGCAGTTCCTTATAAGGTAGCTAGGCTTACTATATATAAAGCATTTGCGCGTCTCTACTCCTTAAACCTATAGTCCTATTAGAGGTTCTCTAGAGTTACGCTAGTAAGGCTTATAAAAGCCTAATCCTCCTAACTCCCTTTTCTCTATATTATTATACTAGATTTCTTCTATTAGCTAATAACTATAATTATTATATTAGTAGCGTTACAGTTAATTACCTAAGGCTTAATACTTTATTAGGTAGCTATTAGGTAGCTTCCTAAAGCTAAAGCGCGGCTTCTATTCTTATTAGCGTAGTTCTTAATATAACTTATACTATTTAGCGTTAATCCTAATAGATTCTTTATAGAGATCTTTTAGAGAAGCGATAAGGTTTCTAGAGCATAGTAGCTCTTTATAGATCTTTAGTTTTAAACCTTACTTATATATAACTATTAAGGGTACTTCTTTCTAGTTAAGCTGCATAGCGTATTTTTTAAAGTACATAGCATAATTAGTAATAGAATGCGTCTATTAGAGTTACTATATAGCTTATTTAGTAAGAGGTACTTAGTTAGTAATACTAAAAAGCTGCCTAAGTTCTTTCTTAAAGTTCTCGTAGTCTTTAATAATCTAGTTAATAGCGTCGCCTTTATAATTCTCCTTAGCTAAGTAGCTTAAGAGGTATAGTTAGATCTAGGTAGCTGCTTCGCCTTATAAGTATAATGCTGTAAGGATAACTTTCTCTTTACCCTCTATTTTAGGTTCTAAGACGTAAAAGTAGAGTTTAAGTTAAAGGATCTATTCTTTAAGTTTATTACAGTCTCTATAGTACAGGTCTAGCTTAGCGGCCTTATTCTTAGAGTTAGTAACTATAGTAATACCTTTAAAGTCGCTTATATTAAGGGTGTTTAATATGTTACGTCTCTATAGGGTAGCTATTCCTATAAGGGTAAGTTAGTTCTTAGGTAGGAGTGATAATAGAGAGGAGGCTATTAATTACGTAAGTAAGTAATAGAATAGTTAGTATTAAAGTTATAAAACTGTTAAATTAATAATACTTAATAGAATCTAAATAATAGATTATTAACTAAGTTAAACATACTAGGAACTATAAGGGTTCCTGCTGTTCCTATATATATATAGCTCTAGCGTTAATAGTTAGTTGCGGGACTATTAATAGTTATAATAGTTCCTACTAAAGCTATCGCTAGTCCTTGGCGCGGCTATCGGTTACGTAATATAGTAATAATTAGTGTTCGTGTCTTAGTACCTTCTATTAGCGTCTAGGTACGCGACTAATTATTATTCCTGTTACTTATTCAACCTACTAGTCGTAACATCTAGTAAGGTAAAAATAGTAGCTTTTATAAGTCTGTCCCTTAGCTTAGCTGCGTTAGGTAATAGATATTAGTTTTTAATAGTTATTACGTTAAGTTACTAATAATCTATACATAGTTATAGTTCTCTATTCTTCTTTCTTATAAAGGTAAATAGGCTAGCTACTAGTAATTTTAAGGGTTAAATATATCCTTTCTCTAGGTTTTTCTTTATAAATTCTCTTTCCTATTTAAGTTCTTTACTAGTTTTTACGTAAAGTAGTCTAAAGGGTAGTACTTTTTCTTCTTCTAGGTTAATTATATAATCCTAGAGTTAGTACTTAGGTAGGTTTGCTTTTCCTTCCCTTTCCTAAAATAGATATTTCTATTTTTTATACTATTTTAGAATGCTGTAAGTTATACTATTACTTATATTCTTACGTTTCTTAACCTAGTAGTTCCTACTAGCGTCTTCTAAGGTTAATTTATATTTATTAACTTCTAGTTATAAAAGTATATTAAGTTCTCTTTTATCTATTATTAGACTCTACTAATATATAGGTACTACCTATAATACATAGTTGCAGCGTGTTAAGGATATCCTTCTTTTATTCTATTTAATATATAGGTTATACCTTCTTAACTATAGTAACCTAAGTACTACTTTATAACTAGAGAATCTTAGTATATTAAAAGTAATCTATTCTTAGTATTTATTAATCTTAAGCGTTACTTTAACCTTATAGTCTATTCTTAGTGTCTTAGGTATTAGTGCCCTATCTTCTATATATAGAAGGTAAGCTTATTATTTCTATTTTAACGTAAGTTTAGCTTTTTAGTAGTAGTAGGTAAGATGTAGTTCTCTTATACTCCTAAGTTTATTATAGCCCTAGCCTTAATATTTTTAACTTAAATAGTAAGTTTTATTAATGCTCTATTACCTATAGTATTAAATTCTTAGAAGGCGTCTTCTTGCCTTAGTTTTAGTCTAAAAAAGGTTATCGTCTAAGTTTAGGTGCTTAGTAATTATTATTATTACTTTATTCTCTACGTAGCTTATATCTTATACTATATCTAGAGTTAATTTATATAGCAAATACTAGAGGATGCAAGTAGAAGCTGTATTTTTTCTTTTTATAATAGTGTTTCTTATATATTACTCCTAGGCAGGTTTGCTATTTATTCTAGATGCAGATGCTGTCTATAAGCAGAGTGCATACTATGTTTTCTACGTTAGTTTTCTATAGAAAGTACTATGCTTTACGTTTATTCTATAGGTACTTATTACACTCGTCTATAGGGTAATTAAACTACTCCTACTTGCATTAATATCTAGCCCTAGAAAAGTAACTTCTGTTAATCTTATCTCTATAGTATACCTTATAGTAGTTATCTATATATATAGTATAGTTTATACTTCTATGTTTAGAGTTACGTATATTAACGTAGTAGCATAGTTAGTAGTTTAGTTATTTATTATTATACTTCTATTTCTTATTTTAATACTTATAGTTATACTTTATAGTATCTTTTTTTTTCTAGTTAACTACGCAGAGTCTTCCTCTATTTTCTTCTATAGGCTTAGGTTTCTCTTCTAGGATCCTATATAATAGAGTATCTTTATTATAAGGTTATATCTTAAACTCTTTAAGAAAGTTCTATACTATAGGCGTGCCTAGGTAAGGTTCCTTTATATCTAGATATAGCGTTAGTGCTTACTAGATAGGGTAATAGAGTTTTTCTTTATTCTTAAGTTCTTCTAGATCTTTATATAGTTATTTATTTAGAGTGTCTAAGCGCTCTATTACTTCTAAATTAATTTTTCTAATTACGTTAACTACGTTCTACTCTTCTTCTTCTACTTTCTAGTTATCTTTTATTATAATATTTAGCTATTATTTAACTTTATTCTTAAAATAGTAGTTCTTTATAAGGTAGCTAGGCTTACTATATTTAAAGTATTTACGTATCTCTACTTCTTAGAACTATAGTTCTATTAGAGGTTCTCTAGAGTTACGCTAGTAGAGCTTATAAAAGCCTAATTCTTCTAATTTTCTTTTCTTTAAGTTATTATACTAGATTTCTTTTATTAGCTAATAACTATAATTATTATACTAGTAGCGTTATAGTTAACTGCCTAAGGCTTAAGGCTTTACTAGATAGCTATTAGGTAGCTTTCTAAAGCTAAAGCGTAGCTTCTATTTTTACTAGCGTAGTTCTTAGTATAATTTATACTATTTAGCGTTAATCCTAATAGATTCTTTATAAAAGTTCTTTAGAGAGGTAATAAGGTTTCCTAAGTGTAGTAGCTCTTTATAGATCTTTAGTTTTAAGCCTTATTTATATATAACTATTAGGGGTACTTCTTTCTAGTTAAGCTATATAGCGTATTTCTTAAAGTGCATAGTGTAATTAGTAATAGAATACGTCTATTAGAGTTACTATATAGCTTATTTAGTAAGAGGTACTTAGTTAGTAATACTAAAAAGCTGCCTAAGTTCTTTCTTAAAGTTCTTATAGTCTTTAATAATCTAGTTAATAGCGTTACCTTTATAATTTTCCTTAGCTAGGTAGCTTAAGAGGTATAGTTAGATCTAGGTAGCTACTTTACCTTATAAGTATAATACTATAAGAATAACTTTCTTCTTACCCTCTATTTTAGGTTCTAAGACGTAAAAGTAGAGTTTAAGTTAAAGGATCTATCCTTTAAGTTTATTATAGTCTCTATAGTATAGGTCTAGCTTAGCTGCCTTATTCTTAGGGTTAGTAACTATAGTAATACCTTTAAAGTTACTTATATTAAGGGTGTTTAATATATTATATTCCTATAAGGTAGCTAGTCCTATAAGGGTAAGTTAGTTCTTAGGTAGAAGTAATAATAGAGAGGAGGTTATTAGTTACGTAAGTAAGTAATAGGGTAGTTAGTATTAAAGTTATAAAACTATTAAATTAATAATACTTAATAGAATCTAAATAATAGATTATTAACTAAGTTAAATACTAGGAACTATAAGAGTTCCTGCTATTCCTATATATATATAGCTCTAGTATTAATAGTTAGTTGCGAGACTATTAATAGTTGTAATAGTTCCTACTAAAACTATTAATAGTCCTTAGCGCAGCTATTAATTACGTAATATAGTAATAATTAGTGTTCGTATCTTAGTACCCTTTGTTAGCGCCTAGGTACGTAACTAATTATTATTCCTGTTACTTATTCAACCTACTAGTTGTAATAAGATAACCGCGCAGCGTAGCTTCCGCCTTATTACTAATACACACTTAATTATTAACACCTACTTATAATTCTCTAGCGACTTAACGTTAGCCTTCTTCTTTAATACTCTAGTAAGGACTCTAGTATTTATATATACGCCTAGGGCAATTCCTATCTTATCTATATTATAGGTATTCTCTGCCTAAATATTAAAGCGCTGTCGCGTCTGCTTATAGAGCTTAAGGAACGCGCGTAGCTAATCTAGTATAGCTACCTTAACTCTCTAAGCGTTAATCTTACAGCTAACTACTAAGGCGACGCGTAGCTAGCGCTTAAGGAAATAGGAGAGCTAGAGCTTACTAATAGGCTAATTATCGCTATTTATCTGCAGGATTTAATTCGCTATTTCGCGTACGCGCGCGTATAGAGGAGGGTAGCCGCGGGCGTCTTCTTTAAGGATCCATTCTACAAGGAAGTCCTCTTAGAGAGGAGTTAATCGCTGCTAGTGTTAATAGCTAAGCCCGCTGGTCGTCGCGCCACGCAGTCGGCCGTGGAGCGTAGAGAGAGGGATGCCGTATGCCTTAGCCGCAGCCCGCTGGCTAGAATAAACGCCTGTATTAAAATTGCTGATAGCTCTTTGTATAGCTAGCTCACGTGTATCCATATTAAGAGGCGTTGTTGATAGATATGGCGTCTTTTGTGTGGGTGTCGCGTTTTGGCGCGGTGTTCGGAAACCCCATGTGTTCGGTAACTATATAGCCGAGCTTAGCGCGGCGCAGATCTGTCAGCACGCGTTAACGCTGCAGCCTTCTCAGCCTCGCCGCACTCAAGATGAACGACATCTCTGACACCTACAGAACGGTCTTGCCGCCTCGCGAACTTCTATAAATCCATTACGTCCGCTGCGGCCCTGACCGCGCGCCGCATCATGGATGGCCTTTCGGGAGCGGCAAGCGTGATGGCTGTCGTCGGCATTTCCGCCCAGGTCGCGTCACTCTGCTCCCGGTACTTAGTCGCCGTTAAGCACGCAAAAGGGGACATCGAACGCCTCCAACGAAAGGTGAACGATATCAAGAATGTCCTCGGAGAGCTTCAGAGGCTTCTCCAGCAGGACAAATCGCAGCTCTCAGCTACACATCCGTTACTAGAATCGCTCCAGGAATGTTCCCAGGAGTTGGAAGGGCTCGAGGCCAAACTTAGGGTCAAATCCGAGCCCAGCCAATGCCGTAAAGTAATGCAGCGATTTGGTGTACGAGCCTTAAGATGGCCCTTAACAAGCAACGAGGTGGAGACGATAGTGGCTAGTCTTCAACAGTACGAACACACTTTCAGCCTTGCGCTTCATGTTGATCACATGTAAGTAAAGTGTGCTTTTCCGTGCAAGCAAAAGCTAACAAGAGACATACAGAGCGCTTACTCTTCGCGTTGACTGGAAGACTAACACACTTCTATTACCTACTGCCGAAGGCGCTTCTTTCGACTCGCACATAGAAGAACATAACTCAACATGCCTCCCGAACACACGCATCGAGTTGTTGCATCACATACAAGGATGGGCAAAGGACCAGAGCGGCAAACCTATATTCTGGCTAAATGGCGCCGCTGGCACTGGGAAATCTACGATTGCTCGTACTGTTGCCCGGGCCTTCGCCGACCAACAACTACTTGGAGCAAGCTTCTTCTTCAAGAAAGGCGAGGGCGAGCGCGGCGAAGCCAAGCGATTCTTTACTACTATCGCGACACAGCTAGCTCATCGCTTATCGGAGCTCAGGCCCGCAATCAAGAAGGCGATCGATGCCGATCCGAAGATCGCTGAGAAAGCCCTGAAGGATCAGTTCGAGAAGTTAATCCTCCAGCCGCTCTCGGAAGTGTCGAACCTTCCAGCACTAGTACTTATCGTTATAATAGACGCGTTGGACGAATGCGAGCAAGACAACGACATTCGCACAATCCTCCAGCTACTTTCACAAACGAGGGGTCAGAAACTGGTGTCGTTACGGGTTTTCGTAACAAGTCGGCCAGAGCTGCACATCCGCCTTGGATTTAAGCAAATGCCTGACGGCACATACGAAGACCTTCTTCTGCACGAAGTCGCAAAACAAACAATCCAACACGACATTCGCGTCTATTTCGAGCATGAGCTACGTCAAATACAACAGCAGCGCTCGCTCTCTGCAAATTGGCCAAGTAGAGATGAAGTTGATGCCCTAGTTGAACAAGCAGTTCCACTCTTCATCTTCGCTGCTACTGCATGTCGATATATCGGCGACCAGCGAGATAATCCTAGAAAGCGCTTAGAGATCATCTTGGGGTATCAGAAAGCGAAAGTCTCAAAATTGGATGCGACGTATCTCCCTATCCTTCATCAGCTGTTTGACGAAGAGGATGAGGAAGATAGAACAAGATGGGCATGCGAGTTTCGGGAAATAGTAGGGAGTATTATCGTTCTAGAGACTCCTTTGTCAGCTACGTCGCTGGCCCGTCTCCTCCATATGCCCAAGGATGACATTAGTTGCCGACTGGATTCCCTACACTCTGTTCTAAGCATACCAGACCGCGACGATGTGCCAGTGCGACTCCTACATCTATCCTTCCGGGAGTTCCTTGTCGATACGTCAAAGAAGGAGAAGAGCCCGTTCTGGGTGGATGAGCGAGCAACACACGAGAGGCTAGCATCCTATTGTCTTAAACTTATGTCCGGCCCAGGCGGCTTGCGACGGAACATGTGCAGCTTACAGCCTGGGACGTTAAGAAGCGAGGTCGCTAAAGGAAAGATTACTAATTATCTGTCACCTGAGTTGCAGTATGCATGCCGTTACTGGGTGTATCATCTTAAGCAGAGCCAGCGCTATATTAGCGACAAGGACACTACAGATACGTTCCTCCAGAAACACTTCCTCCACTGGCTTGAAGCGATGAGTCTAATCGGAGATACAAACAAATGTGTTTACCTCCTGGAGACGCTTTGTGCGCTAGTTAATGTAGGGATTCTATTACTTTACTACCCTATAATACTGACATGCAATATAGTTATCAAACAGTGCTCTCTCTGCATTTCTCCAAGACGCTCAACGATTTACGCTTCGATTCGCACATATACTTAGAGATGCTCCTCTACAGATTTATTCCTCGGCTCTTATCTTTGCCCCAGAGGCAAGTATAGTACGGAAAACTTTCGTAGACGAAATGCCAGGATGGATCAAGGCATTGTCAAAGAGGGAATACGACTGGGATGCTTGCCGCAGCGTGCTCGAGGGCCATACCGGCTACGTTAGCGCCGTCGCCTTCTCGCCAGACGGCCAGCTGGTCGCGTCGGCCTCGAGCGACAAGACGGTGCGGGTGTGGGAGGCGGCGACGGGGTCATGCCGCAGCGTGCTCGAGGGCCATACCGGCTACGTCAACGCCGTCGCCTTCTCGCCAGACGGCCAGCTGGTCGCGTCGGCCTCGAACGACAAGACGGTGCGGGTGTGGGAGGCGGCGACGGGGTCGTGCCGCAGCGTGCTCGAGGGCCATACCGGCTACATCAGCGCCGTCGCCTTCTCGCCAGACGGCCAGCTGGTCGCGTCGGCCTCGAGCGACAAGACGGTGCGGGTGTGGGAGGCGGCGACGGGGTCGTGCCGCAGCGTGCTCGAGGGCCATACCGGCTACGTCAACGCCGTCGCCTTCTCGCCAGACGGCCAGCTGGTCGCGTCGGCCTCGGACGACAAGACGGTGCGGGTGTGGGAGGCGGCGACGGGGTCGTGCCGCAGCGTGCTCGAGGGCCATACCGGCTACGTCAACGCCGTCGCCTTCTCGCCAGACGGCCAGCTGGTCGCGTCGGCCTCGGACGACAAGACGGTGCGGGTGTGGGAGGCGGCGACGGGGTCGTGCCGCAGCGTGCTCGAGGGCCATACCGGCTACGTCAACGCCGTCGCCTTCTCGCCAGACGGCCAGCTGGTCGCGTCGGCCTCGGACGACAAGACGGTGCGGGTGTGGGAGGCGGCGACGGGGTCGTGCCGCAGCGTGCTCGAGGGCCATACCGGCTACGTCAACGCCGTCGCCTTCTCGCCAGACGGCCAGCTGGTCGCGTCGGCCTCGGACGACAAGACGGTGCGGGTGTGGGAGGCGGCGACGGGGTCGTGCCGCAGCGTGCTCGAGGGCCATACCGGCTACGTCAACGCCGTCGCCTTCTCGCCAGACGGCCAGCTGGTCGCGTCGGCCTCGGACGACAAGACGGTGCGGGTGTGGGAGGCGGCGACGGGGTCGTGCCGCAGCGTGCTCGAGGGCCATACCGGCTACGTCAACGCCGTCGCCTTCTCGCCAGACGGCCAGCTGGTCGCGTCGGCCTCGGACGACAAGACGGTGCGGGTGTGGGAGGCGGCGACGGGGTCGTGCCGCAGCGTGCTCGAGGGCCATACCGGCTACGTCAACGCCGTCGCCTTCTCGCCAGACGGCCAGCTGGTCGCGTCGGCCTCGGACGACAAGACGGTGCGGGTGTGGGAGGCGGCGACGGGGTCGTGCCGCAGCGTGCTCGAGGGCCATACCGGCTACGTCAACGCCGTCGCCTTCTCGCCAGACGGCCAGCTGGTCGCGTCGGCCTCGGACGACAAGACGGTGCGGGTGTGGGAGGCGGCGACGGGGTCGTGCCGCAGCGTGCTCGAGGGCCATACCGGCTACGTCAACGCCGTCGCCTTCTCGCCAGACGGCCAGCTGGTCGCGTCCTCGAGCGACAAGACGGTGCGGGTGTGGGAGGTGGCAACGGGGTCGTGCCGCAGCGTGCTCAAGGGCCATACCGGCTACGTCAACGCCGTTGCCTTCTCGCCAGACAGCCAGCTGGTCGCGTCCTCGAGCGACAAGACGGTGCGGGTGTGGGGGGTGGCAACGGGGTCGTGCCGCAGCGTGCTCAAGGGCCATACTGACTGGATCAGGGCCTTCGCCTTCTCGCCAGACGGCCAGCTGGTCGCGTCGGCCTCGAACGACTCAACGGTGCGGGTGTGGGAAGCGGCGACGGGGTCGTGCCGCAGCGTGCTCGAGGGCCATACCGACTGGATCAGCGCCGTCGCCTTCTCGCCAGACGGGCACTGTCTTTGTACAGATCGAGGAGATATACCTTTACTTTCACCTCCTGCGCCATCGCCTTCGACGCAAGTAGAGCGGATGTCTAATGTGTTTATACAAGACCAGTGGATCCTATTAGACCAACAACGGTTGTTATGGCTTTCTCCTAAATACCGACCAAGTTGTTCTGCATTTAGCAAAGATATAATTTGCTTAGGCCATTCATCAGGTCGTATAACGCTTTTTAAGGTAAACACAATATAGAATTTTGTTAACGTTAGTGCTATTTCTTTATTTTATATTTTCTTTTCTTTCTCTATTTTATAGAGGGGGCCGGAGATCTAGATAACTATATAGATTTCTTTTTGCCACATTAAAGCTTCGAGCATCTTCTAATTATATAATAAGCTTCTAGAACTACGTGTTAAAGTTTTACCGCTTAAACCTTAGCTAATAGGAAGGCAGGAGTAACGTTAGCTAAGGTTTACCGTATTTTATTAGCTAACGCACGTTTCCTACCTAACGCACGGTTAATTCTAAATTTTTAAAAACTTCTACCTTGTCTACTACTATTAATATAGACTCTATAGAGGCTGCGCTAGAGTTATTAAAGTTACTAAAGCTTAGAGAATAGCCTAATTATACGTAGACTATAAAAAAGTATAGTATTAAGCGCTTAACGCTATTAAGGCGTTACTAGAGGGTTTAGAGTATCTATATAGAGCAGATTAATAATACACGCCTACTTAACGCTATATAAGAAGAATAACTTATATAGTATATTAATTAGCTCTATAAATAAGGCTAACTCTCTATAAAAGAGATAATACTAAATTTCGCAGTAGAAATAGCTAGAAAAGAATCTAGAAAATACTAGGTTAAGCGGTTTATCGCATGGCACTATACTAAGCTAGTTTCTTAATAGACCTCTAGTATTAATTCCTTACGTTATCGCGTAAACTCTGCCTTTAAATATAGCCTATATTTTAAGCTTCTAGATAAGAAGATTATCTAATATAACGTTAAGCCGCGTAATATTTATAATATAGATAAGAAGGGCTTCTTAATTAGAGTAGTAACTAAGATAAGGCGTATATTCTTCTAACGTTAATATAACTAGGGCGGAATTAAGTATGTTCTCTAGAATAGTAATAGAGAGTAGATAACTATAATAGTTTATATTTATACTAATAGCAGTTCTTTTACGTCTACGCTTATATATTAGGCTATTTTTCTAGAATTATATAAAACTTATAGAGCGTAAGACCTTCTTTACCTTATTATTAAGTAGATAGATAAATAATAAGCTAGGGCTAGCATAGCTTTAATAGGTATTTAATAAGAAAATAAAGGTACAGATAAGGCAATTCTATTAGTTACTTAACCTAGATAGCTATAACTTATATATATTAATAGAGTTTACTAATTTCTATAATAAGAATTAAATTCTCCTAGCTATATATTCGCTATATTCTACCTATACTCTCTAGCTACTTAATGTCTTCCTCTTTAAGCTTCTCTTAACTGCCTATACTACCTAGCTCTCTAACTTTATATATATCTACTAGAGCTTATTAGTAATTATAAAAAAGACTTCTTTTATATATTCTATAAGGCCTAGTATATAGCCTTTAAAGAAAATACAATCCTTAAGGCATTTAAAATTACTAGCATCTTACTATTAGACGCTAAGGTAATTCTTAAGAGGTTTAAATTAAAGAAGACTAAGAGGCCCTTATCTAGTAATAGTACTACGTTAGTACTTAGCGCTTTAGATTAGAGAAAAATTAAACGCTTACTCTACTACGTAGTAGAGGATATCTATAATAAATACTTCTAGTAGCTTAGCTATATAATCTACGCTATAGCTATATAGAAACATACTCTTGCAATTAGAAGTTAATAAATATAGATTAACCTTAGAAGACGCTAGTAGAAACTACTAGGTTAAGAAATATAAGAAAATAAGTACTAGCATAACTTATAACATCCCTAAACTATATAAGAAATAGAAATACCTATTTTAGAAATAGAAAGAAAAAGCAAAACTACCTAAGCACTAGCTCTAGGATTTTATAATTAACCTAGAAGAAGGGAAGACACTACCCTTTAGACTACTATATATAAAGACAGGCAAGGAACTAGAACTAGAAAGGAACTTTAATAAAAAAAAACCTAGAAAAGGAATATATATAACCCTTAAAGTTACTAGTAGCTAGCCTATTTACCTTTATAGCTAAGAAAGATAGAGAACTACGACCTTGCGTAGACTATAGAAAGCTAAATATAATAACTATTAAGAATAGGTATCTGCTATCTAACGCTAGCGAGCTATAGGACAGACTTATAAAGGTAAAAATCTTTACGTTACTAGACCTATAAGATAGCTATTATCTTATAAGAATAAAGAAAGGAAAAGAATAAAAAACAGTAGTATAGTTAAGATATAGACTATATAAATATACTATTATACCCTTTAGACTTATAAACGCGCTAGTAACCTTTTAAGCACTAATTAATAATATACTTAGGGAGTACCTTAATATATTTATTATAGCCTATCTTAATAATATCTTAATCTACTTAGAAAAGGAAGAAGACTATATTAACTATATTACGATAGTACTATAAGCGCTAGCAAAGGCGAACTTATAATTAAACTCTAAAAAATGCAAGTTCTACGTTTAGGAACTTAAATTTCTAGAATTTATTATTACTATAGCAGGAATCTAAATAAGCCTAAATAAAATTAAGGAAACCTAAACCTAGCCCTAGCTAAAGACCGTAAAGAATATCTAAGAATTCTTAGAATTCTATAGATTTAACTAATAGTTTATTAAGAAATACTTAGAGATTGCTGCACCCCTTATAGAACTTATAAAAAAGAACGTACCCTTTAACTAATCTATAGAATAAGAAAAATTATTTTAGCTTCTAAAAACTATATATATTACGCTACTAGTACTTATTAACTTTTAAGATAATAAACTGCTTTAAATTAAAACTAATATAAGCGACTAAGCACTTAGCGTATACGTAAAATAAGAATAAAATAAAAAATAGCACCTAATTGCCTATTACTCTTATAAACTTATAAGAGCTAAAACCTAATATAATATTTATAATAAGAAGCTATACGCAATTATTAAAGCACGTAAACATTAGAGAATCTACGTATATAGCTATTCTAAACTTACTATCTTTACTAACTATAAGAATCTTTTAAAGTTTATAACTATAAAAGACCTTACGCCCTAATAAGTAAGATAGTCTAAAATACTAGGATAGTATAAGTTTAAAATCGTGTATACACCTAGGAAGGAAAACGGACGCGCTAATGCACTTAGTTAATAGAGCAACCTAGCTAGAGATAAAACTATTACACGCGCTTCCATCCTAGTGCAGAATAATAATAGAACACTTAGCCTAGTATAAGAACTTAACTCTCTTCTTATAATAGGATAAGAAGTACTAGAGAAATAATAAGAGTAGACTATTTAATAATATTATAATAACCTAATATTTAGACACCCTAGCATTATAAGAACTATAGAACTTATTTAACGTAACTACTAGTTTAAAGGAATAAAGCAAAAGGTTATAAACTACATTTAAAAATATATAGAATACTAAAAGAATAAGCATAGCATCTACGCACCGTATAGAGAAATGCAAGCTATTTAGGTTCTAGATAAACTATAGACTAACATCTCTATAGATTTTATTACTAGACTTCTAAACTCTAAGAACCTAGTAACTAATACACCTTATAACGTAATACTAGTAATTATTAACTAATTTACTAAGTATGTAGAGATAATTCTGTTCTATAATACCTATATAGTAAGATAACTTAAATTCGTAATCCTAGACTAACTAGTTAGGTATTACGAAATACTAAGAATAATTATTAGTAATTAAGATAAGCTATTTACATCTAACTACTAGATAACACTAATAGCACTTATTTAAACGAAATAAAAACTATTAACAGCCTACTATCTACAGACAGATAGATAAATAGAATAAATAAATAGAACTATAAAAACCTACCTAAAGATATATAGTAATAAACTATAAAATAATTAAGTATTACTACTACTAATAGCCTAACTAGCGTATAATAATAAGAAATTAGAAGTAATAGGATAAATACCGTTCTATGTAAACTACAGAAGATATTTATATCTCTTTAAAAGAACTCTACTAATAAATATATAAACTAAAACAGCAGCTAATAACGCTAGGAATATGTAAGAAGTATATAAAGAAATAAAAGAAAACATACGAAAAGTATAATAGAAAAGCATTAAATATAATAACTAAAAATAAAAAACGGCACCTTGGCTAAAGAAGGAGGATAGAGCATATCTGCTTATAAAAAATCTTTACATAATATAACCTAGCAAAGGATTAAATTACGTAAAAGTTAGACTATTTTTAGTTCTTAAATAAACTAGCCTAGTAAACTATAAACTCTAACTCCTACGTAATGCAAAGGTCTACCTAGTATTTTATATATCTATCCTAGAACTAGCAGACTCTAAAATACTATTATAGAAAACCTTCTACTATTAAAAGGATAAAGACGATAAGTATAAGGTTAAAGCACTACGCGGGTATTATAAAGTAAATTAATAAGACTTCTAAGATAGCAACTTCTACTAGGAATAGCTAGTAAAATAGAAGGGCTACCTAGAGTTAGAGAATATATAAGAACTTAAAGCTAACCTATAAAACTATTAGCAACTACTTAGAGAAGTAAGGCTAAGGTTTAGTGCCTACTACTATATAGGACGAACGCAGCTAAGGAGTTAAAATACTACTTACTAGAACTAAGAAGCGGCACTGTCTATAAGAGGAAAGACTCTAGCGTCTAAGGAACGCCTCTCTTCTACCCCTTATAAAACTAACTAATTAACTACAGCCGCGCCTAAAGGAGCTTTAGAATTTACTAAAGCTATCTTAGAGTTTAACCTCTTTAGTTACTCTAGTTCCTCTACTATCTCTATACTTACGTTAAAAACCTTTTACTCCTTATAACGTGAAAGCTTTATCTACCGCTATAACTGTTATAGCTTCTTATAAGCTAACCTAGCGCGACGCAGCGCTACCTCCGCGGCCTCTTCCTTAACCTAGACTACTAATTCTTCCGCGCGCTTTAACTTCTCTAGCTTTATTATCTCCTAGTTAATCTTTAAGTAGTCTAGTAAGGGCACCTTCTTAGGATTACAGGCGGAGGACCTATAGCGAATATAGTTAGTACGCCGCTAGCTTAACAAACTTATACAGCATAGCGCGGAGCGATAAGCGCACTACTTATAAGATACTATTACGAAAATATAATCGCGCTCTAAATAGTTAGCTTAGGCGTGTTAAAGGATAGTAGCTCTAGAAGACATTAGGATAAGTTATAGGGATATAACTAGAAAGAGGGGAGATAATGTTATAAACTACAGAAGAATCATGCCGCCTTTTAAATAATAATAAGATAATAAACGCCTACACAGTAATACCCTCCCCACGCTAAGGCACTATAGTAAGCATAGGCTAGAGTGTTACATGTCTTAAGGATCTTATAAGTCTTAAGGGTCCTAATAAGCTTAGCGCTGCGAGACCTGCGAGACTAACGAGACCTATAAGACTTATACTATATATAGGAACGCTAGAAACCCCTATAGTTTCTAGTATTTAATCTTATTTAATAATCTATTATTTAAATTCTAGTAAGTATAGTTAATTTAACTATCTTATAACTTTAATACTAACTTTCTGTTATTTACTTACGTAACTAATAACCTCTTCCTTCTATTATTACTCCTGCCTAAGAACTAACTTACCCCCCTATAGGACTAGCTACCCTGTAGGAACGTAACAGTTACGTAATATTACAGTATCCTCCCTAGATTCTCTAACACTACTAAGTCCTATTCGTACTATTATTAGTACGCCTAGAACTATTCTCTAAACTTTACCCTAACTAGCAGTTAGTTTGCGTACTAGAAGCATAGACTACCCCTCTAAGTATTTCTGCTTCGCACCTATTTTTGCTATTTCTATTCTATATATAACGTCTTATATTTACCTAGATATTATACGTAGTAATTAATTAGTCTTCGCCGTAAGAACTAAAGGCCTACTTATTACGTTCTTATAATATTATATTATATTCCTACTCCTAGCTATTATAGCTACTAACGTAGACCTAATATAATAGATCCTTACTAAACTAGCGTCTATCTAAGCTAGCAGCGAGGTAATTAAGGCTAGTAATAAAGCATTATAGTAGACTCTTACCTAGTAAGAGGCCTAATACTATAATAATATAGCTACCCTCTAATAAGAATTTAAAGAACGTTTAGCTGCAGTTAAATAGTTAGCCTCTTTTCTACCTAAAGCTATAGTAGAGGCTAAGGCTTAACTAGCGCCTATAACTACCTAAAAGTTTAGAACTAGCTTATCTCTCTTCTAATAGACGCCCCTAACGACCTAAGCTGCTTTAAATATCTAATCTAAGAAGCTCTCTAACCTGCTATTATTTATAGAAAGGAAAAAGAACCTACTACTCTTTCTAACTAAGCTCTAATATAAGCTTAAAGGAAACTCTAACTAATTTCCTAATAAAGAAGCGCGATTAATTTACGCTTACTTCTAACTTAAATAAGACCCTACTACTTTTATTAACCTATTAATAGCAAAGAACATTTATACTATAGAATAACTTATTAGGTTTCTTTAAGCTGCTTATAGTAACCTAAACTGTAAACTAACTACCTAAAGCTAACTAGATAATCTAAAGTAAGGGAATAAGAGTTTCCTCTTCTACTTTACTAACTTCTAACGCCTAATTACTAATATAAACTTAAATAAGAGCGCCTAGATTAACTAGCTTTGCTATTCTCTCTTAAATAACCTTTACTAAGTAATAGTTAGTATCCTAATCCTCTTATCTCTAAATAACTATGCTAACCTAATTACCTTATATAATAATAATATAAGGTACCTCCTAGCCTGCCGCTCTACTCTAACTACCTCTTAACGCTCCTTACCTTCTTATAGGAATCCTAATATAATAAAAATAGACTTAAGCTATACACCTACTAGATTAAAGAAGCGTAAGTACTATAGAAAGAAAAGACTATACTTTAAGTGCGGTAAATATAGCTATATTTTCTATAACTATTTTATTCCTCTTCTTTATACCTAAAATAATAGCGTTTCTACCTCTACCTACTCTACTACTCTTCTAACTTATTAGTAAAGGAGTTCTAGCCTAACTACCTTATTTTATAGCCCTTTCTAATAATCCTGCTAAAGCTATAGCTATAGAAGTTTATAAAAAGACTTATCTTAAAGTTAAGTTACTTTCTAGAACCTATATTATATTAGATCTCTGCTAACCTTTAGACTGCCTCTCTAACTAAGAATTAGAAGCATTAAATTAATATACCTATCTTATTAAAATAGGGTAGACTTATTACTACAGTCTAAGCCCTTATTAACTTAAGAGCTAATAGTATTAGATATATAAATTAAGATCTAGCGCGCTAATTAAATCTCTAACTAAAACTGCTTGCCTAGATACTGCA
>MU005574.1:1982430-2019587 GCA_010405425.1 Lentithecium fluviatile CBS 122367 | reverse complement strand
AGCTATAATAAATTATTATAGGAGCTAGCTAAGTTTCTAAAAGAGACTAAAGTAGTTAAGCAATTCTATACCTAATACCTAAATAAACTAGTACCTAGTAGCCTAGCAACCTAACGCCTAATTTAAAAAGAGAATAGGGGAGGGGTACTATTATAGTATCCTCTCTAGATCCCCTAATACTACTAAGTCCTATTTGTACTATTATTAGTACGCCTAGAACTATTCTCTAAACTTTACCCTAACTAGTAGTTAGTCTGCGCACTAGAAGTATAGACTACCCTCCTAAGTATTTCTACTTTACACCTATTTCGCTATTTCTGTTCTATACATAACGTCTTATATTTACCTAGATATTGCATGTAGTAATTAATTAGTCTTTGCCGCAAGAACTAAAGGCCTACTCGTTGCGTCCTTATAACACGTAACTTATTTCTAATTAGTAGCTATAGCGCTTATATATAGTTTATAATAGCTACCTAACTACTAATTATTCTTTTAATATATATTTAGCCTATAGATTATAATAAACGTTAGAATTAAAGGTAAGAGTATTATAGCTTTAAAACTATTAAGAATTATAGTTTCTTTAAAGTCTATATACTACACGTAATAAAAGAGGTAAAAAAAAGTTTCTTTTAGTAATTAATAAAATGCCCTAATAGTTATATATAAAGATACTAAGCTTAGAGAAGTACGCTATAGAGAGAGGCTTAAAAAGGCTAACGTTAAGTAGTTAAAGCGTATAGGTAGCGTATAGAGAGTAGATAGCAAGAAGTATTTAAGTTTTATTATAGTATTTAATAATATCTATTCTAACGTGTAAACTATGCCTATCTAGAATTAAAAGGTAATTTTTATACTAGGACTTTGCCTTTATCTTCTTATTAAATACTAGCTTTAACTATGCTAGACCTAGCTTATTATTAGTTTATCTATTTAATAAGAAGATAAAGAAGATATAATAGATTATAGGATTAAAATTCTATAGCTATAAGTCCTATATATTGCTAGATATAACTTAATAAATTAGAGTAGGCGTAAGCGCTATGCCGTTAGCGTAAATATATATAATAGTTATTATCCACTCTCTATTATTATTCTATATTATTTATCTAATATCTTTACTATTATATTATAAACGGGGGAAGACTCTCTTTATTCTACTAAGTGTTCTAATTAAGAAGTCCTTTTTATTTATATTATAAATATAACGCGGCTTAATATTATACTATATAAGAAATCTATTATCCTAGTATCTCTCTAGCTCTTTTCTATATATTTCTTCTGCAAAATTTTATATTATAGCCTTTATATAGGATAGGCCTCGTATGCAGAGCTTATTAATATATTTAATAAGCTGTCGTTCTTAGATTTCGTTAAGGAGTCTTATTTTATTATTAGCTTTAGCACGCGCGCTATAAACGCTGCGCGCGCGTTTTAAGAGCGTTGTTTAATTAACGCTATACTTTTTTGCAAGCTGCGCACAATTAGGTTTTTCTCTAAGCTTTAGCAATTTAATTGCTGCAATCGCATCATCATATTGTGTGTGGATGTGGAGATATTGAATCTTTGAAGTTTGTGGTGGATATCGCCAAAAGTATGCGCGGGGTGAGAACGTGCGTTAGCTGATTAATCACGGTAACCTTCCCAGTTCCCGCACAACGTTCCCGCGCGACGTTCCCGATCCGCGACCCCCGCGTTTTCCCCACAGCAAACGACAGCTCTGCCATTAATTGCCATCCCAAGACGGGGAAACTCTAGGCCAAACAGTAAGAACAGCTTTTCAGTCTTAATTCCCAATGCGCAAACATCGTTACTAACACGACGGTTGCTCATGCTGCTGATCGATGCCTATGGTAAGCCCAACCCGCTTGCGCAACTGGGCAACTAAGCGCCCGGGGCCAGTAGACCCGCGAACGAACCGGAAGATTGAACGCAGGGTCCAACCACGTCTTGGGATCAGCGTGCATATAGAAGGGTCGGATAAGGGACTGGCGCTGATGCGACCGCTAGCTCTGGAACGGATGCAAGCAGTGTGAATTTAAAGTCGCAACATGGTCTGCTAGCCGTCCGGATTTTTTTATTGCATTTTCTAGCACCTGCACACGAGGGAACCGCTTAGGGTTCGATATCATTGAAAATGGCGGATACTTTCGACTTCATCGTCGTCGGCGGCAAGTGAGGAAACACGCATATAAATGCAAGCACTAACATTCGTCTAGGAGGCACAGCAGGATGTCTTCTCGCGCGACGTCTCGCTGATACTGCAGCGCGTCCTTCGGTGCTGCTCGTCGAAGCCGGAACGAATCCTGAAGGCGACGAGTTGCGCCCGCCATTTCTGCGCTATGCAGCGCATGCATTGCGTCCAGATCTTGACTATCAGTATGAGACCACACCCCAGAAAGCACTCAATGACCGTGTGATTCCGTACCCGCGCGGGAAAGGGTTGGGTGGGAGTAGTGTGCTCAATTTCCAAGTGTACTTGTATGGGTCCGGTGAGGATTACAATAAGTGGGCGGAATTGGTGGGAGATGATGACTGGAAGTGGGAGAACACGAAGAAGTCGTTCAAGGCGATTGAAAATTACGAGTTCAGCGGCGCAAGCGCTTATCCGGATCTCGCGAAGCCGGATCCGAAAAAGCACGGGACGAATGGGTTGGTCAAAGTGTGTTTACCGCCGCAGCTGGAGAAGGGCGTGGTGCCGGCAATAGATGCAATCGCAAAGAGCGGCGAGAGAATCAATCTGGACTTCAATAGCGGAAATCCAATGGGCATTGGCATTTTCCCGCAATCGACATCGACGAAGGATGGAAGGACGACTAGCGCGACGGCGCATTTGTTGGATGCACCGAAGAATCTGGTCATCTGGACAAATGGGGTGGTGCATAAGTTAGCCTTTGAGGGTAAGAAGGTCGTAGGAATTGAAACGGTCGATGGGCGCAAAGGTAAGTGAGTTCTGCATCTCTTGAGGAAAGTTTACTGACAAAGTTAGCAACTACCAGCAAAGAAGTCATCCTCTGCAGCGGCTCATTCGACACGCCCCGTCTCCTCCTCTTGAACGGCATCGGCCCTGCCAAAGAACTAGAAGCGCTCAATATCCCCATCATCAAAGACCTTCCCGGCGTCGGCAAACATCTGCATGACCACGTGATGACCTTCCTCATCGTCGAGGTCGATGGCAGCAATAATGACCGCTACGCATTTGAAAGCAATGAAGAACTAGTAACAGAAGCTCAAGCCATGTACAAGAAGGACCAATCCGGCACCTTTGCTCTGCACCACGGTGCATTATGGGGAGGTTTCTTGAAACTGCCAGGTCTGGAGCAGTACGAGGAGTTTCAAGCTCTCGACCAGCAGACGCAAGAATTCTTGAGCAGGGAAACGGTGCCAGCTTACGAGTTCATTGGAAATTGTCTGCTGTTGCCTGGGCTGGAAGTGCAGAAGGGGAACAGCTACATTTCGGCGATAGCCTTTCTAATGAACGCGCAATCCGAAGGATCGGTCACATTGCGCTCTTCCGATCCGCAAGACAAGCCGGTCGTCGACGTCGCGTTCCTAACACACCCTTACGACCGGCGCGCACATAGAGAGGGCATCCGCGCAACATGGACCAAGCTATTCGAAAACCCGGTGATAAAGAAGGATATCAAGAAGAAACTGCTCGGGCCGGAGAGCTTGTCCGATGAAGACATCGATGCGTTTATGAAGGATGCCGCGACGACAGTGTGGCATGCCAACGGAAGCGTCAAGATGGGGAAGAAAGCAGATGATCAGGCGTGTGTGGATTCAAGATTTAGAGTGTATGGCGTGGAGGGTTTGAGGGTCGCGGATCTGAGCGTTTGTCCGTTGACGCCGAAGTAAGTGTGACTGATGCCGGGGATCGGAATGTGGCAATGCTAACTCATGGGGCAGTAACCATACGCAGGCGACGGCTTATTTGGTGGGTCAGAAGGCAGCAGAGAGATTGGTTGAAGAGTACAGACTTGCGCAGGGTGGGTCAAAGCTTTGATGATGTGGCGAGATCAGATGGTGAGTCAACGCGGCCCACTTGATCTACGACCATCTACGCAACGCAAGAGATATTCGACCAGACGTGTAACACCTTTTTTGCATCCCGTAATCCAATATTCATCCTTTAGTATCGTTCTTCTTATGCAACGTCCAAAATTTGAACGGGTCTGTGCGAGGGCCGCTGGCAGTCGATGCAGAGTGGCAATTGGCACGTTAGCCACTTTCCGGTTCACCCCCAGTGTTGTATTCATGTCTTGCATACAAGAGTCTATCATAATGAGCTTCAAAGCGTTGACTTCCGTCAGATGAATGTGTTCCTAACTGCGTACTAAGTTGTGATGAATAAACAGATTCTTCTTGCCCAAGCGATAGATGAGATGGAGTAAGAGAAGACTCCACATTGGCAATTACACCATCCCCTTGAGGAAAAGACCGATTGCTCGCTTACTTTTAACTTCTAGAAGGTTGTGCTAGACTCCTGAACACAGTCATCGAGATCTACTGCAACCACTCTCAAAGAGAGTCAAAACTCCAAGTCATAGACGCAATGAGTCATTGTTCAGATGCTTCATAGCGATAAGAGTCAAAAAGGGGTATGAAAAGCTCGATCTGCGACCACAGTTGTAAACCTTCATCTTCACACTTTCAAAGCTCAACAAACATATTTGACCACTTCAACATCTATTTTATTCCTACGTTCCCTTGCAATAGCCTGTATTTCAGTTACCGGTCAAGGATAGCCACTTTCTTAAAAATTCACATGGCGGAACGAAAGAGAGCCACAAACAACCTCACAGTCCTCTACGAATTCATCGAAAAGCAAGGAGATCCACCAGGCACTAAACGGTCCGAGAGGGTTATTCGGGTAGCCTAGACGTTGCATTAGCAAGCTAACGACTTTAACGGGTTTCAGAAATTGAATCTTTAAATAGAGAACCAGGCGTCCATTCATAAGGATCTAAAAGGCACCAAAGAACCAGGAGACACAGCTCTACATGAGGATATTGAACTCTAAGAGAAGAGCTTGGGAAAATTTAATCTGTGCAATACGTACTATGTCCTAGACATCCTTGGACGTATGCAAACCCTGTCCGTCCCTGAAGTACCGCCCTCGCGCCAGCTTCTCTTATCACGGGTTGGAAGGACGTAGTTAAGGAGTTGAGTTGATTATAGAGCTATAGAGGCAGAAGGCTATATATACTTGAGACGAAACGACAGGGGTAGGCGGAGCTAACTGTAACACACCCCCCTAGCTCAAGCAGAGCTGCTAAAACGAATTAATTTAAAGCTCAGGTAATTACCTAAATTAGAAATTAATAAAAGGACCTTAGTGGTAAGGTGTAGCTTAACGCTGTAGAACCCCCCCCCCCCTATAATGAGCTGGGTGGTTCGCAGGCTCGCAAACGGCAGATAGGGCAAACGCTTAACGCCCTCGTCGTCCCTATTAATAATAGGACAGGCTAGAGAAGCGCCCTTAGGCATCCTTAACCTTAGGGTTAGTGCCCTTCTTAAGGGCAGGAGTAATAAGAGCTTTAATATCTCTTAGTCTAAGCTGTTAGGTGAAGTGGAGGTGCTTTTATACGGAAAGGGGCTTAGTAAACCTATCTACAGGCATTATCGCGGTAGCTACCTATTTAATATTAATTTATTCTCTTACGACAGCTTATTAGAGCTACATCTAATAGATATTAATATATTTAAGCTTTATTTAAAGCTTCTCTGTAGCCTTAGTAACAATACTAACTGTCTATTAATTATTATAATAGATTACTAGCTTAATATTAGTCTTAAACTTAAGCTAATTAAATAGCTTATTCTACTAAATTAGCTCTAAGGCAGTATAAGAGAGTAAGTATAGCTTAGCTTTAGTTATTAATTTAGAGACTATACGCTGTTTAGTTACTTTTTAATTAATAGGTATACTAAACAGTTTAAAGAGGTAGCTATCTAAGCTAGCTCTTATAGCTAGGTTATTAGTAAAAGAAGCGTTAGATACTCTAAAGAAGATAAGTTTAGTGCTATCTTCTTATTCTCCTCCTTCTAAGTAGAAGAGCCTACTACCTATATTAGTACTAGAAGCTTTAAGGGTAGTATATTTAGTATTAAGTAGGTATCTACACGCGTATTAAGTAGCGCAGATATACTCTTTACCTACGGCCTAAAGGTATCTTATAAGAACTAAATAAGTAAGGGTAACGTTAGGTCGCGTTAGTACTACTATATAGCCTAGTAACCCTATAAGCTATTAATATTTATATAGCTCGCCCTAATTAATAGGTCTAATAAGCAGCTTAAGGTAAATATCTAGAAGTAGAGTTAATAGTAGTGTAGTTACTCTATTACAGAGATTAAACTTAGTAGCTAATTTATTAATATAGGCGTCTTATAGAAGCTAAGTGTTACCCTTATTCTAGTCTTAAATAACTTAAATACTAAGAAACTACTTAAGTTCTCTTATAATACGTAGCTTATAGTGTTATAAGAGCTTACGCTTAAACTCTTAATAAGCGTTAAGGTAGTCTAGGTAAACTAGGACTATAATATTATTAATATAGAAGAAGATAATAAGCTTATTATTTATATATAAGTATAGGGTATTAGGAATCTTATATAGCCCTAGCTTCTTAAGCGTGTTTAAAAGATCCTAATACTATAGAAGTAGTGCTTTCTTTAACCTATATAGTGCCTATTAGAGCTGTAGAACGTCTCTATACCTTATCTTATATCCCTCTAGGGTATAATAATAGAGCTTGCGAGGGACCCTAGCGTTAAGAAAGGCGTTAGTTACGTTATATTAATATATACGTAGACTAAATTAATTAGCTAGAGTAATAAGAGCTCTAAAGGTTTTAGCAGCTAAGGTAGCAGTATAGGTCTCTCTCTATATAAGTTAGAGATCCTCCCTAACTATAATCCTTACTTTTAGCTTAATAAAGAACCTGTCTTTATTAAACTTATAGGTATATACTTATATAAGAGGTAGAACCTCTATATTAGTAGTATAGTAGGTTGCGTTAGTAGTCTTAAAGCACTTCTTCTTCTAGTAGTTCTCTATTTCTTTATCTATAGCCTTATAGAATAGGCTAGCGTAAACGTACTAGGCAACGTTTTTATATTAAGATAGAGGCTCTAGTATATTATTGCGATAGATCTTATATTAAATTAGTTGCCTAGGGACTATTTTTAAAGCACTAAAGGTTTATAAAAGAGTTATAAAGGCCTTATAGTTAATACTAAAGGTAGTAGAACTACCTATTTTAGAGCTAGAAGAGCGATAAGTCCTCCTACTACTACTAGAGAGTACGTTATTAGTAGAGATATTAAGGTTTTAACGTTATAGTACGTTATTTTAGTATTAATCTAGCACGTAGTCTAGAATCTTATAGGCGTAACGCATATTAGAATTAGTACGCGCAGGAGGTTATTCTTAAAGTAATAAGCTTATAGATATAGGAGCTAGTAATATATCTTATAGTAGCTCTAAGCCTTAAATGCTTAGGTTAGGTATAGGTAATAAGTTTAGTCTATTATTCTTATTAGTTAATTTAATTAGCGTATTACCTAATTTAATTAGTATATCGTCCTTAAGGGGTTTATATTATTTTTAAAGCGTAAGTAGTTTATTTATATTAAATAGCTAATTAATAGTGGCCGTAGAGAGATCTAGTAGGTTTAGATTTAGAACCTTAACTTCTTTAATAGTAAGTTCTCCTTTAGTAATACTAGCCTTAACGTTATCTTTATATAGGATACCCTAATTAAAAAGAATATCTTAGGTTTAAATAACCCTTCCTATACTTAGTATTTATACTCTAAAGATATTAGTAGAATTATAACTAAGCAGGTAACTAACGTAGGCCCTAGGTTCTATCTTATTAGTAGCCTTAATATTCTTATAATAGACATAGGCACGGTAGCTAATTAGTTAATAGTAGGATACTATAGGTTTATAGCCTATAATAACCTTATATAGGGTTCTCTATCTAATTAATTTAATAGGCGTAGTGTTAAGCAGCTAGGCTGTAGTTACAACTAGCTTATTAGTATATTCCTTTAGGATACTAGCCGCGATACTAAGAGCTTAGGCGCGTTAAATAATAATCTTTCTAGCAGCTTCTTATAAGCCCTTTAGCTTATTAGTATTCTTAGCGGTAGTTTTAATTTAAATACTAACACTATTACACCTATCTAGGAAATCCTAGCTAAGGCCCTTCTTATTATCGCTTTAAATAGTAATAATAATATACTTATATCTAAATTAACGCTAGATCTTCTTAATAATATTATAAATGGCAGGTATTAATTAAGCTTTATATTTAGTAGGTAGGTAGATAATCTTATGCTATTTAGAGTACTAGCAAATAGCGTAAACTATATACTTATTACTATTATAGTAAGATTCTCCCTAAGGCACTAGATATATAAGATTAATAGCGATTTGCTTAAAGGGTTAAGTTACTAGGTATTTAGAGTTTTAGTAAGAGATTTGCGTAGTTATTTTAGCTATAATATACTTATAGCAGTCCTATACTACTAGTAATAGCTTACTATTCTCTACTACCTATAGGCCTTTAATAGCGCTCTAGATATAAGTAACTATTAATTAACCTAGGTGTGCCTAGATCTAATAGAGCTAAGCTAGCGTAGCTTAAAGGTCCTTTCTAGGGTTCTTTAATAGTTAGTTCTAACGTTTAAAAGCTGCTATTATTATTAGTACTGCGGGATTAGGCTAGGCAGCATTATTAGCATTAATAAGCTAATAGCTATTACTAAATTTAAGGTAGATAATAGGATTCTTTCCTTAATATAGTAGATTCTTGCTAGAATTAAAATGTATCCCTAGGGTTTAGCATCGCGAGAGACCTAGAATATTAGTAAAAAAGCCCTTAACTAAAGCGACGTTTATTAGTTTAATATTAAAGAGGCTAGCTAGTTCTTATATAGGTATAGTAACCTTACCCTACTTAGTAATTAATATCTTCTATACGCCTGTAATAAGAATATTCTTAGTAGTAGCATTATAGATAAACTTCTAGTTCTAGTAGCAAGCATTATATACATAAATATTAGAACTAAGATCTAGGATCTATTAGCTAAGGTACTTAAAATCCTTATTAATTTATTCGCGTTTGCTAATGTTAAATAGGTTTAATAGTTTAGGGCATTATTAGAATATAAGCTACTACTTAAGGTGCTATTATTAAAAGGCACTAGTTAATTAGTCTTAATCTTTAAATAAGTAGTAATCTTAGTAATTAATTTCTTAGCCTTATTAAGGTTCTTCTTAACTAAGCTAGCCGTCTTTAGTACCTTTATAGCCTTATTAACTTTAGCTTAAACCTCTTAGTTAGGCTTCTAGCTAGAGGAACGCTTTAATAGGTTAAGATACTAGCAGTCCTTCTACTAATATAGGTAACTATAGATATAATTATTTAGCAAATTACTATTACGTCTCTTTCTTAATAGTAATTACTTATTATTTAATTAATTAGTGTTTAATTTATTAGCTAGGGCGTTAGTAGTATTAGCTCTACTAGCAATTCCTATTAAGGAATTAGTTAAAGAATTAGCTATTCCTAATATAGCTCTAAAGGCTTTAAGCGAGGTGGCTTAGCTGCCTATAATCTAGAGAAAGGTCCTAAAACAGCTAACTAATGTTAAAACTAGGGTAAGCTTAGCGTCTTCCTTGCCTTATTCTACCTAAAGTATATACTGTTTAAGCTTATTAGTAGCCTAGATCTTATTAATCTTTATCGCGGCAGAGAGGAAATCTTCCTGCGCGCGGCCCCTATTAATCTCTAGTATATTAAGAGCTATTATATAATTAATTACCTAAATCTATTAATTAAACTAGACCTCTATATAGGTGATACGCGGCTTATAGTAGTAAAGCGTATTATATTACTATCTTAACTCTCGCCTCTAAGTTAGATCTATAGGAGCAAGTTACGCTTTAAGAGCGCGAAGACGAGCATATAGTATATCCTTATTTTAAATAAGAAGTATTAAATTAAGGTTAATTATTAAGGTAATAGCGGTGTTTAGCTCTCTAAGAGCCTTACCTTTACGTGCCTAATCCTTATATTACTAATCCTAATCTATAAGATTAAGAGGGTAGGCCTTCTTAGTAGCCTTATAATTTTCTTTATTAGTAGTACTTATATTCTCTATAAGTACTAGTTATATAGGGCGTAGTAAAGCAGCTCTAAGAGTTACTATAGGGATCGTATTATTAGGGTTAATATACTCCTAAACGTTTTTATTAATAGCCTTATTCTTATACTAGAATAGCTAGTTTACCTAGTTAGTAGGCTTTAATAGTATTATAGTTGTTGTTAATATAGCGCGTATATAGTAGTAGTAATTAATTAATTAAGGTAGTTACTGCTTAGTGCTAGCGAGTAAGCTTAACACTAAGAGTATAGGTAAAATATATTATAATATTAGTATAACTTAACTAGAGCTACTCTATATAATAATTTACAATAATTTATAATAATTTGCGATAAGAATTAAGAGCGCGTAGGCTTAAAATAATGCTAAAAGAGGTAGTAAATAAGTGTATAGTTAAACTATAATAATTATTAACACCTATTAGTAGTAGACAGGCATACTAGGCTTATAACTATTACGGGTTAGAAGGACGTAGTTAAGGAGTTAAGTTAATTATAGAGCTATAGAGGCAGAAGGCTATATATACTTGAGACGAAACGACAGGGGTAGGCGGAGCCAACTGTAACATCTCTTAACCTTCAAGGCGTCGTCGAGCTCTCACAGGTATTCGACAACAACAACCAGATAAGCACCAACGGCTCTGATCTCGTCCTCTACCAGCTCGAAACCATTCCATAGCTCGACACGAGAAAGGACATGAATGCCAGCACGCTGATCCCCCGTGGAGCCTCTGGAAGAATAGCTGGGAACCCGGTGCTTAGAAAAATCTAGAGCGCATCTGGGGCCGTATCCCCGATCCAAATGGCCCTAAAAAATATCTGATAACATGGAAAGATGCATACTATCGTGGGAAAAATTACTGGATGAGAAGAAGCACTGGGCAGCAATTTGGAGGACGCTATCTGATAGACTTAGAAACCTTATCCATAAGTATGCAGATCAACTAAAAGATGTGGATCAGGTTATCTGTTTTGGCCCCGGACCTTTGAACTACGAATATGTGCATTGCTTCGTGCAGTATCTAGCCGCGCGAACTATCGCTCACACCCTGGAAAAAATAAGACTTGTCAAAGGCGCGAGCAAACCTTCAGGATTATGGCTCAAGATCCAGCCCACTGGCCCGGATGTGCGACCCTTCTTAAAGAAGAGCTCAACATCAAAGCAGTGGCCGACCTTGGCGGCTATCACAATATCAATCGCGACAATGCTGTCCTAAGTATGGTTCATATAATAGCAAGTATAGTGTTCAATTTGTCTAGTCTGGATTACAACAAAAACAATAAAAATTAAAATTAAAAAAAGAGAAGTGAGTGAAACCCCTAGAGCGGATGTGAAGGAAAGGAGACAAGTGATTGAACCCCTGGTACGCGTGGAGTTGACATGAAGGAAAAGACATAAACGAGTGGATACCCCAAGACTCGTGATTCAGGCACAAAGGAAAGCATATGAACGAATGGAAGCCCCCGTTATGTCTGATATAGATGTGAAGGAACAGACCACAACACAGTGTTGCCTAATCCCCCTCAGGTCTCAAGTAGACGTAAGCCCGAACACCGCCTCCACAATACTTATCAGCGACAAGACGATCCTTCCGAAAGCATTTTTCGGCCCATGCCCCCACGGCAGGGGACTTCACCTTGTCAGCATAACTCAGAATGTTCTTGCTTGTGTTCGAGCTTCTCATGCCAGCCCATTTCTCGTGCCAGTCAAACAATAGATCCGTACCCATGATCCCGGCAGGCCCATTCGGTCCAGCAACACCAACTGCGATTTCAGCCACATCGAAGCTAGGGAAGTAGATCGTGAAAGGTATTTTCGTCGATCTTGAGGAGGCCCTTCCGATGGTCTAAATATGGAGCTTTTGGCAAGTGCCGTGCAAGTATCTTGGATGTGTCAATGTACGCAGGGTCTTGGAGAACGATTTCGATTAAATTTGGATTGCCTTGATGTCTTGCCAGAATTGTGGAAATGGCTTGGACGACACGGTGCTGGAACCAAGAAAGCGCATGCTCGTCGTCTTCGCTCCCGGGATAGATTTTCTCGCCCCGTCCCGGTTTCCCGAGGCCGATACTCGCTTCACTTTCTCATACTCCAACCTAGTTCACCGAAATATTGTTCAAGAGTTTTTATATTAACCAACATAGAAATTCTGAATGTTTTCCAAAAATCGAGTGGACTGTTAAAGCTATATCGTTGCCAGGTGCCTGCGGTGACAGACGTCGAAGTGTGACTGAGCCATGCACGTGCCGTGGTCGGTACTGTTGACGTGGCGCACGCGGCGTGTGCGGCTCTGCCAGTGTGCAGCCACTGCCTCCCGGCGTCGGACACTTCGCGGGCCGCACCGAAAATACTGGTGATGTGCATGCGAGAGGACATTGTGAATTGATGCCATATGAATCGATCTAAAGGTGATGACGCGGGGAGCTGGCGCGAGCAAGGCGCGGAGGTCGTCTGAGGTGGTCATGGCGGGTTGCTACGCCAATCAGCCTCGCTTCGTTTGTGTACCGTCAGGACCGAGTACGGCAGGCACGACCATGTTGCATCATCGCATCGAAGAAAAAATCTCAATTATTTCCAACAGCGGCATCATTCAAAAGTGCGAGCGAAAACCTGCGTTTCTGCGACATTTCTTTTATTGCGACGGCTAGCGAGTTTGGCGAGGGGGCCCGGCAGAATTGCAAATAGAAGAGGCGGGTGCAACCAACCACCTCCCAGCCATCACCACAACTGAGTGTCTATTTCCTTCCCACACAGTAAACTCCAGCCCACCACCTTTACACTCTCACATACCACAAACCTCCGCTCCATCGTTCTACCACTGACTTTTTTCGACCTCGCATTCCGCAGGACTGTCGCTATCGCTATCGGAATCGCAGAGCTAAGCGAATCAACATTTACCCCGCAGCTCACCAAGCTTGCCCGCTCACCTCACCGCCCGATCAACGGCAACCTGTCGCATACGGCGATTGACGCCAATCCGGCCCTCACCTGGCCAGCATGTGGTTTCTGAGGGCTCCCGCAGCCGTCGTCGGTCTCGTTACGGTCGCGCTTCTACCCACGGTCGCCTCGAAACCGCTATCAGTCCTCGTCGAGGAGCTCTCTGAGTTGCGGAATGCGACCCAGTTCGAGATGCGACAAGCATGCGCCGGGACCCCATGCGGATACTACAACCAGCTCTGCTGCACCAATGGCGAATCATGCTCAAGGAATGCCAACGACGAGGCTATCTGCGTAGCAGTAGCAGCCGGCGCAAGTGCAGGCGCAACGGGCGGCAGCTGGTCATACAGCACCGTCGTGATCACGCAAACCGGCGTCATCACGCAAACAAGTGTTTTTAGTACCTTCATCGCTGCCACGACAGGATCCTGTGCTGCATCACAAGTTTGCAACACTGAGTGCTGTCAGGCTGGATTTTACTGCGGAGCGTCAGGCTGCCTCCCGATCGCAGGATCAACTCCTGGAGTCACCGGTATCGTAAACCCGTCCGCACCGTTGCGCCCTACGAGCTCGACTCTGATCATCGTCACAGCCACCGGATCCCCGACCGCCACGCTTCCATTCTCCACACCTATACCGACTGGTGCCAATGGAACTCTCGTCGAGTCGAACGCGGGAGGCGGCGGCCTCAGCGGCGGAGCCATCGCTGGAATAGTCATCGGTATTATCCTCGGCACAATCCTCTTGCTCCTGATCTGCTTCTACTGCTGCGCCAAATCAGCGTTCAACGCCATCCTGGCTATCTTTGGTCTGGGCAAGAAGCGCAGGACTCGCGAGGAGACTACCTATATCGAGGAGCATCACCACAGCGGAAGCGCTGCAGCTGGTGGCGGACGGCGCTGGTACGGCCAGGGTTCTTCCCGTCCTTCTCGCCCGCCGAAAAAGAGTGGCGGCGGCATGGGTAACCTGCTGGGCGTCGGAGCTGGTCTTGCTGGTCTAGCGGCCGTCTTGGGTATGAAACGCAAGAATGACCGACGACACGACGACAAGAGCACCACGGTGTCCGGGTCCTCCTACTCCTACAGCGACTACACAAGTTCAAGTAAGTTTCCTCACGCCATTCCTGGTTAGCGAGCCTCTACTAATAATGCATAGGTAGTGCAAGTTCGGACGACAGGCGAACGCGCCATACCCGGCATTCCTCGCGTCGATGAGAAAACTGCGGTCGATCTTTCCTTCTTGTATAGTATCTTCCGAGCACGAGCCTCAAATGAGGCATTTCAGCATGCATTGGGGGCGTGTGGATATTTGAGACCCCCTTTCACGGTGTTTTGGGCGCATTCGAAAACCTTGAACGACGCGGTAATGACGATTCGACACGGAGAGTACGAGTTGCATGGTAAAATACGAGAGACGGCGAATGTAGATGATGGTGGCCTTTGGACCAGTGAATATGACGATTTCGGCCCTGGCCAAAAAAAAAAAACTTTGAGCTTTTGCGTGTGCCTCCTCTTGACGTGATGTTATGCGGGTACGTGATAGATGACGGGTTCTAGGAACGGAGGGATAACAGATGCACCTGACAGGTTCTGACTACGGTTTGATCAGTCTGTCAAATGTTCGTCGAGTCCCATTCCTACTGCCGATTGCGGCAAGTTGCGTCAGCGGCGGTGCCTAAGCATCAGATAATTATTGAAATACTCTGTCCACCTCCAAAGCTTGTATTAGTAAAGCGTGAAAACACTTTCAGCGCGCCACTTGATTTCGCTTGATTTCGAAAGAGGCAAGCAGGTTCGATAAATGGGTGTCCAAATTCGATCGGTCAGTTGGGTACTCGCACAAGTGCTGGGGGTCGTAGACTTCACTTGCGTGACGGAACTAGTGTCCAGGAGGCGAGATTGCGGGAACTAGAGAATATGATGGTGCTTGGAAAGATATGCTTTCTACAGGAATTGCAGGTCTGCTTCTGCAGTAGCTGGTGCCTTCACGCTCGCCCCAGCGATTACGAACGCCAAGTGGTGGGATGGGCTAGCGCGTTTGAGCTCTCCAGCACCTTCGACGTGCCTTGCCGGTGCATACATAATCCTATACTGCGCTGCCTGTGAGCCATTTCTACCTCACTTCCGCCTGCTACCAGCATACATCCCCCGATCTTCACAGGCAGCTTGCAGCGTTCGCATATCTATACAACGCCAACTCGCCGTCATCTGCCCCGCGATCGCTCTCTCCCGCTCGCCGCCACACTACACACTTCACAGGCTCCACGACGGCCGGCAAGCTGGGGAAGAGAAGGTACTCCGGTGACGACCTTGGAGGTCCCCTTAAGAAAGCCATGGCAGTAAGTAAGCGCTGTACACCACACCCCTCCACAGCTCCGCTTTTCTGTCGGCAGGCGCCTAGTAGCCAGAGGCTGTGTATTTAAAAACACCCTCGACCTCCGCCAGGCTAGCAGCGACCCCGAGCCTTCCACCCGTACTGCGGACACTCATAGTTTCCATTCGTATCTAACAAAACCAAGGACAAGGACACCATGCAGGTCGACAGTCCTGCCGCTGCCGCAGAGCAGCTCAAGAACGCCGATGGCGAGATCGATGAGTCCCTCTACAGCAGACAGCTGTATGTGCTAGGCCATGAGGCTATGAAGCGCATGGGCTCCTCCAACATCCTCGTTGCCGGTCTTCGGGGCCTTGGTGTCGAAATCGCAAAGAACATCGCCCTCGCCGGTGTCAAATCGCTGACGCTGTACGACCCGAAACCCGCCGCCCTCGCCGATCTCTCGTCGCAATTCTTCCTCCACCCCGAGGATGTCGGAAAGCCGCGTGCGTCTGTCACCGTTCCCCGCGTTTCTGAACTCAACCCGTATACGCCCGTACAAGAATACGCAGGAGCCGATCTGACGTCAGATTTGCCTCGGTTGAAGCAGTTCCAAGTCATCGTTCTTACGGATACCACGCTGAAGGATCAAATTAAGATTGCAGACTACTGCCACGAGAACGGCATCTACGTGGTCATCACGGATACGTTTGGTCTGTTCGGTACCATCTTCACAGACTTCGGCAAGAACTTCACAGTAGGCGATCCCACTGGCGAGAACGTGAACTCCGGGATTGTAGCAGGTATTGATTCTGAAGGGTTGGTTTCAGCATTGGATGAGACACGACACGGTCTTGAAGATGGTGACTGGGTCACCTTCACTGAAGTCCAAGGGATGGAGGGTCTGAATGGCTGCGCACCCCGAAAGATTGAGGTCAAGGGCCCGTACACATTCTCAATTGGCGATGTATCCGGTCTTGGCAAGTACAAGAGCGGAGGGCAGTACATCCAGGTCAAGATGCCCAAGATCATCGACTTTGAACCTTTCAGCGCCCAGCTGAAGAAGCCCGAGCTACTTATTTCCGACTTCGCCAAGTTCGACCGACCTCAGCAGCTCCATGTTGGTATCCAGGCTCTGCACGCGTTCGCTGAGAGCCACAACGGAGAATTCCCGCGGCCCCACAACGATACCGACGCGGCTGAAGTGTTCAAGATTGCGCAGGGCCTGGCCGGCCAGGGGGAAGACAAGGTCGAGCTCGACGAGAAGCTGATCATGGAGCTCAGCTACCAGGCGCGGGGTGACCTTAGCCCTGTAGCGGCCTTTTTCGGAGGTATGGCTGCTCAAGAAGTGCTCAAGTCGGTCTCCGGAAAGTTCCATCCCATCGTGCAGTTCCTCTACTTTGATTCGTTAGAGTCGTTACCTACGTCCGCCACTCGTTCGGAAGAGCAATGTGCTCCGATTGGTTCCCGTTATGATGGTCAAATTGCCGTCCTCGGAAAGGAATATCAGGAGAAGCTGGGCAATGTTAAGGAGTTCCTCGTGGGTGCCGGTGCCATCGGTTGCGAGATGTTGAAGAACTGGGCGATGATGGGCTTGGGCGTTGGTCCTGAGGGCAATATCTGGGTTACCGACAATGATCAAATCGAGAAGAGCAACTTGAACCGACAATTCTTGTTCCGTCCTGCGGATGTTGGCAAACTCAAGAGCGATGCCGCTGCGAAGGCTGTGCAAGCTATGAATCCCGACCTCCGAGGCAAGATCGTCCCCATGCAAGACAAGGTTGGCCCGGAGACAGAACATATTTTCAACGAGTACTTCTGGGAGAACCTGGATGCGGTTACAAATGCGCTGGACAATGTTGAGGCTCGAACATATGTCGACCGACGATGCGTGTTCTTCCGGAAGCCGCTGCTCGATAGCGGTACCCTTGGAACCAAGGGCAACACCCAGGTCGTCCTGCCACATCTCACCGAGTCTTACTCCTCATCACAAGATCCCCCGGAGAAGTCATTCCCCATGTGCACGCTCAGGAGTTTCCCCAACCGGATTGAGCATACCATTGCATGGGCGCGCGAGCAGTTCGACACGTTCTTCGTCAAGAGCCCGGAAATTGTCAACCTCTACCTCACTCAGCCAGACTACCTCGGTTCTTCACTCAAGCAATCCGGCAACGAGAAACAAACACTTGAGACACTGCGGGACTTCCTTGTGACTGAGAAGCCGCTGACCTTCGATGACTGCATCATCTGGGGACGACAACAGTTTGAGAAGAGCTACAATCATGCTATTCAACAACTTCTGTACAACTTTCCGAAGGATTCCACAACCGGATCCGGCCAGCTGTTCTGGTCAGGACCTAAGCGTGCACCCGACGCGCTGAAGTTCGATCCGTCCAACCCTACCCACTTCACCTTTGTAGAATCCGCCGCTATCCTACACGCCTACAACTACGGTATCAATCACAAAGGCGTTAGCAAGGAGCACTACCTAGAGGTGTTGAACGACATGATCGTGCCGGACTTCAAGGTGGATCCTACAGTGAAGATTCAAGCGAGCGATAGCGATCCCGACCCGAATGCGCAGCAGCCCGCCGTGGACGACAACGATGTCTTGAACAAAATCATCGAGTCGCTACCTCCACCCAAATCTCTCGCGGGCTACAAGCTCCAGCCAGTTGAATTTGAGAAGGACGACGACACTAACCACCATATCGATTTCATCACAGCGGCCAGCAACCTGCGCGCTGAGAACTACAAGATCGAGCAAGCGGACCGACACAAGACCAAGTTCATCGCCGGCAAGATCATCCCTGCCATCGCAACCACCACGGCCTTGGTCACTGGCCTCGTTAACCTTGAGCTGTACAAGATCCTTGATGGCAAGCGAGACATTGAGCAGTACAAGAACGGCTTTATTAACCTTGCGCTGCCGTTCTTCGGCTTCAGCGAGCCGATTGCTAGCCCCAAGGGCAAGTACACCGGTCACGGCGGCAAGGAGGTCGAGATTGATAAGCTGTGGGATCGCTTCGAGCTGGAGGATGTCACATTGTCGGAGTTCATCGGCCACTTTGAGGAGAAGGGGCTTAATATCCAGATGGTCAGCTCTGGCGTGAGTCTGCTATACGCTTCGTTCTATCCGCCGGCGAAATTGAAGGATAGGATGAGCCTCAAGTAAGTTCCATTCCTAGTCATGAACGTCCGGGTGAAAGCTAACTTTCTTAGGATGAGCCACCTCGTCGAGTTCATCAGCAAGAAGCCCGTCCCCGACCACCAGCGCAACGTCATCTTCGAGGTTACGGCGGAGGATCAGACGGACGAGGATGTGGAGATTCCGTACGTTATGGTCAAGGTGCAAAAGTAGGTCGGTGGTTCTTAGGGAACACGGGGCTTGGGAGCAATGGCGGATATGGGATAGCTTATATAGATGAGCATGAGCGCATGGATAGAGAATTCTCAATCGTTTTTCTTTTGGGTGTGAAGTGAGGTACGTAAGACTGCGCGTTCGGTATTAACATGAGGGAGTTCTAGGGATTGCATATCCTGGTACTCTTTATGGAACATTGGAAGGATCTATTTCTTTCGAATCAACTCTTACACTATAGACGTACACATATATTACAGCCGTGCAAGCACCACCTCTTCCTTTCTCTCTCCCTCTTCCAATTCCCGGCCTCCTCCGTCCTTGGCCCTATCTGCCAATCTCGCTTGCTCCTCACACCACTCCCCCATTGCCCCAACCAATCTTCTCACATCCTCGACCGTATTCCCAGCATGCAAACACACCCTCACCCTCTGCGTCCCCTCGGGCACCGTCGGGGGCACGACAGCGCGAACCATCATCTCCCGCTTTTGCAAGAACGATGCTAGCGCTTTGGGGTCCTGCAATTGGATGGAGAAGATGGGACTTTGGGGACAGGTTGACGGGAGGCGTAGTTGGCTGGTGAAGGCAGGGGAGCGAGCGGGGGATGTGAGAAGGTGGAAGAGGGTTTGGATGAGGGCGTGGAGGTGGGCGGCTAATGGGGCATGGGGAGGGGAGCGGAGGAAGGCGTAGGATGTGCGGATTAGGGCGAGTGAGGAGAAGGGTAGGGAGGTTGTGTAGATTAGGGGGCGGGCGTAGTTTAGGAGGTAGGTTCGGAGGGTGGGGGAGGTGAGGATGATGGCTGTGTGGGTTTGTTAGTTGGTGTTCATGGCATCCCTTCTTTTGACGGGCCCGGATTATGACATGTCGTAAGGCTCCCAGAGAGCACAGAGAAGTGGAGCTGAACTGGTTTTGAAGAAGGAAGAAACAAAGGGCCAATGGAAAGTAACGTACCACCATTCCCAGCCAACGCCTTCCCAAACGTATGCAACCTTGCAAAAACCCTCCTCTCCAATCCCAACGCACACACCAAACCACGTCCCCCAGGTCCAAGCACCCCCGTCGCATGCGCCTCATCAACAACCACATACCCTCCTCCTCCCCCCTTCCCATCCCCCAACACATCCTCCACTGTGTCCACAATCTCGCGTAACGGCGCCACATCCCCATCCATACTATACACGGCCTCGACAGCGACAAAAACATGTGCCTTTCCCTCCCTCCCCGCCCTCCCTGCCCCCAACTCTTCCCCTTCCACCAAGGAAGTTAGCACCCGCCTTAGATCCGCGACCGAATTATGTTCGAATGGTATCGTCTTAGCAGAGCGCGAAAGCCTCATCCCATCATGCACACTAGCATGCACCAACGCATCAAAAACCACAACATCGCCCCTCTGCGGCACACACGCAAAAAACCCCGCATTCGCATCGAATCCAGACGTAAACAGCAGTCCGGCCTCCGCGCCGTGGAAACTGGCAACGTCGCGCTCCAGCCGCTCCGCATAGTGCGAGTTGCCGTCGAGCAGACGGGACCCGCCGCTTCCCAAAGGTAAGTCCGCGCGGTGCAGTTCCTGGAGGAAGGAGGATTTGAGGGATGAGTTTGTGGAGAGGGAGAGGAAATCGTTTGAGGAGAAGTCGGCTTGGGAGGGGGAGGTGAGGGTGAGGGTGCGGAGAGTGGAGTTGGTGTGGCGTTGGGTGAGGAGGTGCTTCAGTTTTGTTTCGAGGGGGGTGAGGGGGGGTTGGTCGTCCATTATTTTTTGGAGGTTGTTGGTTTTGGGAGCTGCGGGAAGTTGGGAGAGGTAGTGGGAGCTGGGGCATGGGGAGCTAGGGCAAAGTGGCAGGTGCGTTAGTGGGTGCATATGGTGGATGCGGTTAGCTTGCTCAACAAGCCGATTTCGGAATAGGGTTTTCGAGGGGCTTTTGTACCATGTGTGCCTCTCTTCCTTCGTGATTGTAGAATTTTTTTAGCTGGAAATTGAGGTGTGGTCTCTTTGTGGCCTTGGGAATTCAGGTGGGGATTGAATATTGGTCTACTGCAGATCTCTAGGATTTATATAATAGTCTAAGCTAGCACATGAAAATCGCAACCATCAAACAGTGGCAGTTGCCGACTGTGACGAGGCCTGTGATTCCGCCGCCACCGCATCATTTCCTTGCTGTTGGGTGATTTCCTGCTGACCGCCTACCGTCTCATGGCTCTCCATTGGCCTCAAACCCCACCGCTCAAACATCTGCTTATCCTCTTCCCAACCATTGCAGGCTGTGGTCAGCATCTTCTCGCCGGTGAACACAGCGTTGGCGCCGGCCATAAAGCACATCATCTGTTTTTCCTCGCGCATGGTGTGTCGGCCTGCTGCAAGACGAATGATGGTCGTCGGAAGAACAAGACGAGCAGTAGCAATGGTGCGCAGGACGGCGTCAAACTTGATGGCCTGGCTTTCACCTAGAGGTGTGCCTTTGATGGGGACAAGCGCGTTGACTGGAAAGGACTCGGGGTGTGCTGGGAGCGTGGCAACTGTGTGAATGAGGCCGACATGGTCTTGCGGCTTCTCGCCCAGGCCAAGGATACCGCCGGTGCAGACGTGGATGCCGGCGTTCTGCACATTGCTGATGGTGGCTAACCGCTCGTCATACGTCCGTGTGGTAATGACGCTCGGGTAGTGCTCTCTTGATGTGTCCACGTTGTGATTGTATGCCGTGAGCCCCGCATTCTTGAGCTCCTTTGCCTGCTCAGCATCAATCATGCCCAGTGTGACGCACGCCTCCATGCCTAATGCGCGTACGCCCTTGACCATCTCCTTGACGTTCTTGAGGTTCGTCTTCCGGCCTCGCATGTCTCTCCACGCAGCGCCCATGCAGAAGCGAGAGCTGCCATTCTCCTTCGCAATCCGGGCGGCCTCGAGCACCGACTCGACGTTCACCATCTTCGACGCCTTCAGCCCGGTATCGTAGCGGGAGGATTGGGCACAGTAGCTGCAATCTTCACTGCAGCCGCCGGTCTTGATGTTCATGAGGGTGCACATTTGGATGGCGGCGGGGTTGTGGAAGCGGCGGTGGACGGTGGACTGCCAATATCAGTACTAGTCACCGGAAGGGATTAGGTGTACGCACGGCGGCATAGGTAAGGTCGATCAGGGATGTGTTGTAGACTTCTGAGATCTCCTCTTTCGTCCAGTTCATCCGCGGGCCAGTCGCTTGTAACGCATCCTGAAAGACGCTGGAGCTCGGTTTTTGCGGTGGTGCGGGTTGAGACGCGGGGTGCACCGGAGCGTCAATAACAGTGCTGAAGGGCCGAGCCAGGCGGTGTGTGCGGGCAAAGGCAGGAGATGCGAGACCAATTGGTCTCAGGAGGGCTCTTTGTGCCATGTTTGGGGTGAGGGAGTGTGGTGTATGGGAGGGAAACACATGGTGGACTCCTCAACACACAATATGCAGGTGCTCGACGGTGGTTTGCCCAGTGGAGCGGGATCCGGGAGTCATCATCTCGACGCGCCGGTTGATTGGCCAGTGCGCGCCCTACCGGAACCTTCTGTCTTTAGCGCGGGGTCCTGCGGCTTGTTTATGCTCGTGACTGCGCGTTTCACAACTCGGCACAGCGGATCGTGTCGACGCGCCATGTCCAATGTGTCGCTTTGAATTGCTAAGCGTACTCCTTGACTTCAGGCGCAAACGTTCGTCGCGACACCGTCCATCTCGCAGCAGCAACATCCCGCCCCGGCCATGCTCCACGAAATACTCCTCTCGCTGTCCGGACACCCCTCGGCGCTCTTCGATGCCCAACCGGGATCGTCGCACGTGACTTCGACTCCCGTCGCCCTACTTTCGCCTCCAGAGGCTGACCTG
Source organism: Lentithecium fluviatile CBS 122367 (assembly GCA_010405425.1). Taxonomy (NCBI): domain Eukaryota; kingdom Fungi; phylum Ascomycota; class Dothideomycetes; order Pleosporales; family Lentitheciaceae; genus Lentithecium; species Lentithecium fluviatile. The sequence goes on along the minus strand of MU005574.1, from coordinate 1,996,952 downwards.
CTCTCTTCGCTTGGCCACCTTTCGCGTCTACATCGGCGGACGAGGGATCATGTCACCCGCATCGCTGCGTCCCATCCATCGACAGTATGTAGGGCGGCAGCAACTTCGATAACGTCACATCACCTCGACAATTTCCAGCGAAAGATATTAGACGTCGAAAGCCGCATCCTGAAGCAAGATGCTTCAATCGTGGGCGCGTACAACATCGTGCCGTTGGCCGGCATTGTTGGGGAGTTCTCGGAATGGATCAGGTTGATGCAGTGGTTGTGGGAGATCAGCAGCTTCATGCTTCCCCCAGATGCCCCAAGTAAGAGCGAAAAGACGGACCAGAGGACAGCTTCGGGCGCGGAGCTCATCGACAGATTGCGAGCAGAGGCGCAAACAGGATACCCGGACATCGAAGAAGCAGCACTGCATCTGGGAGCTGTAGCGGAGACGTCCTGGCTGCGGCAACTTTCGACATGGCTGTTATACGGCCGTCTCCCTTCTTTTGGAGCGTCCGACTTCTTCATTGAGGATGACTCTGAGGAGGAACTCGCTTTTGCTGTCAATCACCGACTGCTGCCCAAGTTTGTCACACGGCATACTGCGGCTTCAATACTGTTCATCGGAAAGTCGCTGAACCAGATCCGAACGCTGCCAACTACTGCGAAGACACTTACCGGAAGATCGTCCGGAGCTTCAAAGCTAGACCTCCTCCCAGTCCATGTGCATCACCTTTCTGAGGTGACAGCACCTATCGCGTCAGCTAAGCTCGCAGAGGCTGTCGCTAATATTCGCCTGTCCCTATCCCGAAACCTCCTTCAACACCTCCTTCCCCGCGAAAAGATCGTTGAGATTCTCACAGTCCTCTACCAATTCTTCCTCCTCGGCCGTGGTGAATTCGCAATGACCTTGATCGCTGAAGCAGACGACAGAATGCAATCTCGTCATCGATCGACAGCACAATCGAAGCAGGGTCACGGTATCCAAGGCGTGCTGCTGAAAGAAGGCGAGATTAGCCACACGTTATCTCGCGCATTCACAGTTCTGTCGACACTGAGCGGCGAGGACGATACAACAGACGACATTCTTGACCTTGCTATGGACATTCTACACCTTACCATCCACAATCCCTCCAATAATCGCCCAGGCACACCAGGCCGTGCACGAGACCCAACAGCCATTCTCCCCAAATTAGCAAATGTAGCATTTAACGACCTGCTGCTCTCCATCCCTACAAATTTGACCACGGATGTTCGATCACCACTAGACCTCTTCCTGGCCAGGTCCGATTTAGAAGTCTATTCCGCCATCAACGCATATCTACTCACACTTCGGCGGTCGCACCTCCACCTCTCACAACTATGGCGGCAAAGCTCGATCAGACGAGAGCATCCCGCACCACCAGGCTACCTGTACAGCAACACACCCCACGGAAAAGCCGTCCTAAAAAGACGAAGAGAAAGAACAAACAAGCGGACGCGAGACTTGCGAAAAGTCTGGGCGACATGCGCAGCAGCCATCTTCTTCCTCTCGGAAAGCGAGGCGTATTTCCAAGGCGAAGTGGTGCAAGGATCCTTCAAGCACTTCCTCTATTGGGTGGAAAACCCCACTTCCAACACCTCCACCACTGCCAGCACCCTCTCCCCAATACCCATCAGCAGCTCCACCACCCACCCCCAACCCTCCTCAGAACCCCAAACCCACCACGACCCCGAGTCCCTAACCCACGCCCACCGCACCTTCCTAACCCACCTAACCCACACCCTCCTCCTCACCGACGCCCCCTTCACATCCACCCTCCGCCAAACCTTCACCCACATCGACGCCCTAAGCGCCCTCATGTCGCGTCTCCAATCCATACAGCAAAACCTGGATCTGGAAGAGGACGACGGCATTGAAAATTATAGCCGGAATTACAGGCAGGAGGAAGGGGAGGTGGGCGTGGAGTTGGATCGCGCGAGAAGGCGGCTGGATGCGGATTTGAAGGCGCTGGTGGAGAGGCTGAGGGAGGTGGATGGGGAGAGGGTGGCGGCGAATGTTGGGGATGGGGTGGAGGGGGTGGAGGGCGGGTATGAGGCGCTTAGGGTGGGCGGGGTGGACCGGTTACTTATGAAGTTGGATTGGGGTGGGGAGGATGAGGAGAGTGAGGTCGAGGATTTGGTTTGAGGGGGTTGGTATTGATATACCCAGTGTGAACATGGCAATGATGACTTGATGAGATGTTTGAGTTAATGCAATGTGGTAGGCTTTATTTGCTTCATATTGACTATGCCGTCCGCTCGCCATTGAGATACAAGACGGGTCCTGTTCCTTTACTTTCTAGAACTTGTGAGACCTCAGACTCGAATGTCGTCCAGTCCTGGAAGTCGCTGGCCGCCTTGTAAGAGACCACAAGCTGCTGCTGCGTCTCGCTGCTCTCCTTCTCGCGAACCTCCACACGTGCCCGAAGCTCCACAGATCGCTCATACTCGTCCATCTTTGGGACTTCGCGGATGGAGTCGGGGCGGACGCGGTGGACAGAGCTGGCTTGCAATGACCGCTCACAACCCCGCCCACTCAATTGAAAGAGCCCTCACAGGCTTAACCTCCAATCCGTTCTCCTCCACCTCAGCCTGCGCATCGCTATCCTCTCCGCCTAGCAGATACGCCTTCTTCACGCCCGTGCCCAATCTTCCACCGCCAATGATATCCAACAAGTCGAACTCTTCGTCCCAGTCCACGCCGGTGGCCAAGAAGTGGCTATGGAAGCGGAGGGGGTCGCCGGGGTAGACCGAGTAGTTGCAACCGAAGCGCAGACCGGGCATGAAGAAGTAGCCGCGCGAGTGCAGGTACCGGAATAGCGGGTAGCTCTTAGGGACGGCGGGTAGAGGGAGGGCCGAGGAGATTGGGGCCAGTGGTAGGGGAGGGTGCGATGTTGTGGGCGTGATGAAGGTGGGCTCGAGTTTTTTTTCGGGGGCGACGCCAGCGACGGGTGCTTTTGCAGCGTCATCGATGAGCGACTCAGCATCCCCTTCCGCCTTCGAGTTCACGGACTCGGTATCGCCATGTCCCTTCCCAACCAACCCCTTCCCCCTCAACGCCTTCTCACTCCTCTCCTCTGCCTTCAGCAGCGCCTCCCTCGACATCTCCATTCCCTGCCTATCCAGCTCCTTCATCCACTCCAACCTGTCCGCCCTTTTCATCTCCATAAGCCCCTCGCGATGCTGCTTCACATCGTTAACGATATACGCATGGCCCCGTTCTACCAGGACGCGCGCCTCCTCCGATGTAAGCTCGAGCGGGATGCCGAGGAAGACATTTTGCTGCGAGAGGTTGGGGATGGTGCCGATGAGCACGCCGCAGATATTATGAGTGCGCCGTACGTGGCTGATGACGGCGATGTCGAAGAGGAGGTAACGGCCCGTAATACAGGAGATGGGTAACGGAGAGGGGACCGGGTTGCTGTCCGGCGCCATGGTGTTCTGCTCGCGGAGGTTGCGTTAGCTGTGGAGCCTGGATATATGGGCGGGGGCGGAGGCGGAGGAAGTGTGCTTATAAGTCATAGTGTGAATACAAATTTTTGAGTCATCAGATCCCGGAGGATTCAGTGGATTGACAGATTAAATTTAGAATAATCATGCAAAGTTTTGAAGAGGAAACGCTTGAGTGGAGAGTGTCTTACCTTCTACTTGTAGGGTTTCATGTTGGAGGTTGAAGGGTAATGGAGCTTCGAGGTTGGGTCGCAGATGAATTTTGTCTGGCGAAGTCTTGGCATTTGCTAAGTCATCGGATTGACTCAAGCCTCAACAAGCCTTGAAAGGACCCGACATCTACGGCGTCCGGATGATCCATAGTAGCCGTACAAAATCTCGAGGTATATCTACAAGAATCGAAGCTCACGATATTCAGCGCCATCGCGGTCCCAGCATTGTTCCTGGCACCACATGGAGCCTCCCAGCCCTGAGCGACCAACGCCATCCCTCTCCTCCTCAATTAATCCGGAACTTCGCCGGAATATTACTCTCAACAATGCCCCTCCTCTCCCTAGCCTCCCATTCCATCTGCATCCTCTCCATCTCCTCATGCTTAGCAAAATGCTCAATATCCTCCGGATGATTCAAATCCTCCTCCTTGACATCATCTCCACTGTGATACTTCTCCCAATGGTGAATCTCATACTCGTATTCGTCGTCGCCGTGATGTCCCGGGCCGTATCCAAAGTCCGGGAGCTTGACGCCGTTGAGCGTGCCCTGGTGGAACTCCTGCAGCGAGATCTCGCCGTCGTTGTTGGTGTCGTAGAGGTTGAGGACTTGGAGGACAGCTTCGTGCTTCTTGTCTTCGCTTATGTGGGCGGAGGACGGGTCCGAGAGGCCGTACGTGCGTCGGATGTCGTCTTGCGACCAGATGCCGGTGGAGTCGTAGTCGTGGAGGGAGAAGAAGACGCCAGCGTCCCAGGCGCTGATATGATGCTCCTCTAGAAGCCATGTTAGTCGGCGACCGAGATTTTGAGGTAACAATGCGATTGGAGCTTACCAGCCATATGCCGTGTCGCCCAGTCTGCGTCCGGAGCCACCACCACCTGTTGATGCTCGCCGCCGCCGTGAGCTGCGGCATTGAGCGCGCATAACACCAGCAGTAACGTGCTGAGCGGTATCCGGAGTAATCGTGTCATGCTTGTGGGTTTGCGACAGGAAATAGGTGGGGGAGGGCCCCTCGAGTGCCCCAGCAATTGATTTACAGGGGGTCCGGCGAAACAAAACACCGTCATCGCAAGGTTAGCTTCACGTGCCGACGCTCCAACTTCGTTCAACCATCCCGCACCAACGCAACATCACTTGAGATGAATGTCCTCGTTCTCCTCAGCCTACTATTTTTCGTACCCTTTTTATTCTTCCTCGTGTACCTCGCGCTGTCATCGTGTATGGGTGATGGCCTTCGCGCGCGAGTCGGAGGTATGACATTCAGTCGAAGCTATGCCAGAGGGCTACGTGGAGGTGCGGCGACCGGGGGATGGGAACAAATTGAGATGGAGGACATGCTTGGGGAGGACAGCGAAGACGAGGATTGATCAAGACTGCCGGGCATGGACTGGGTATTCTATCGGCTCAGAGACACGCTGTCATCTTCAGAACTCAAGCTCTTCCTTCCGCGGCATCGCACTACCACCACTGACCTCCCTCACCGCCGCCTCCTGCGCCTCCGTATCTCCCTCAACCGGCGGCAAGCTAAACTTCGCAACCACGAATTTCCTCCGACTCAGCGTGAACGCCAAATCCTCGCCCAAACCCTCCAACCCGCCTCTGCCGCCTTTCTCGTGGAACACGGGCAGTTTGTGTACCGCAAACATACCCTGCGGTCTCTCCTCGTCTTTCGTCGCGCCCGCGGATGTTGCGAGATTCTCGTGAAGGGAGACGGCGAAGGGCGAGAGCTCGAAGACGCCGTCTGAGAGGATCTCCATCCAGCGGACGAGGCCCGTTGATCGGGGATAGAGGGACAAGGGTATTGTTATTATAGCGGTTAGCCGGGTGGGGTATTGACGGAGGAGTGCACGGAGGGCATGCAGGAATTGGAGGACCGATGAGGGCTGGGGGGAGTGCGGAGGGTATATGGCTGGCGAGAGGAGGGATGGTATGACAAGGCGATGGACTGTATTCGGCAGCGATAAAGCAAGCTGCCGCTGCAGATTTTGCAGTATCGCCGCGAAGGGTGAGGATGTCGTGCGCGGGATAGGTATATAGTTTATAGCCGTCCCCACCGGCAGCGTGAGTCGTTTCGCCAGATCGAAGGTATGGCAGAACAGGGCAGCATCCTCCGCACTCGAGCCGTCTGCTTGTGCCGTGCTTCTATTCGCAGCTGGAGACCCTACAAATCACATCTTAGACTTCATCCCATGCAAATTGTACCAATCGCATTGACTCTGATATATATGTACACGCACCTCTAGCACTCTCAAACTGCCCCAACCCCTCATACCGCCACGCAATCTTCATTCGCTCCTTCGCATCCTCCCTCTTCTTCCCGCTACCCCTCTCCTCCGCTATTCCAGGCAGCATTCTCCCCCACACCTCGTCCATGCCCACTACGTGCACCTTGTGTCCCTGCACTACACCCTCAGCGGCATAGAACCGCAGCAGCGGAGTCGCATATTCTGTGGTTCCATTTTCGCCGATGAGGAGCGAGGTTCCGAGGGGAAGGCCTGCGTGGCCAGCGAGAATGCCATCGAGAGAGGGAGTGCCGGTTGAGGTTGTGGGACGGCCGTCTACGGGGGAGGGGCGGACACCCGGTGTGGGGGGGTTAGATGCTGACGCGGTAGCCGGAGTCGCTGGAGGGGAAGACGAAGGATCTAACAGGGCATTATCGTTTGTCTCTCCTGATGGTGCGCGTTTCAGCGCGACATTGCGTTTGCGGAAGGCCATTGTGGAGGTTAGAGGGGTGGGAAGTCGCGGTTTCCAAAAATTGCGGGAGGTCTTATCGATTGCGAAAGGGTTGACGTAGGCCCGCGGGGGAACCTCCTACCCCTCCACCACAGCCCACATGTGCACGCATTCCACTCTTTTCTTATGATTTGTAATAAAGGCTAGTTTGATATTCACATATTCTCCCGAAATCCCGAAGAACTCGTTGTCTTTCACGAGGACGACCCTTGGATCAGTTCAAGCGTCGCTGGTCGAGACGGATTGCCTGAACGTGTTTCTGTCCTGCACCTCGCGGAACGACGCTGTATCTGTTTTCTTCGAAGTCCCATAGCTCGGATCTTTGTACGACCAAAACCTTTAGTTCTCCCGTTGTGTCTCGAGCCAACTGCTGCATCGTGCGAAGGTACTCGCCGGCATCTTCACCTCGATTCAGTTCCGGTCGGTTGAGAATTATGAACACGGGTCCTTCCTGAAGATTGATAACTCTCAGCAATGCCGCCATCAAGCTTGCTTGTCGATCCGACTTGTGATTCGAAATGTGCGTTTCTATATCATGCCAGTCATCTGCTTTCCGAACAACCTTCGGATTTCTCTCCAACAGCTGGTATATGAGGCGGGCGAGTACTTCTTCCACAGTGCTGGTCTCGTCGCACATTTCGAATGCAACGTTACGCTGACGGTCAAGAAGATCTTGTGTCAAATCGACCGCCATAGGGGAAAGCCATGATTCACTGGTCGAAGCAATTCCGGAATCATTCGCCCCCGACAAGACGAGCACCACTGATCCACCAGCTGTCCAGCATTGATATTTTGCGTCAGCGAGAAAGTCCGTGAGCATTAGCTTTTGCCGGTGCCTGTCTCTATCGAATTTGGTTTCTAGAACCCCTCGGTAGACGATCAATTCTTTCTTGGCCTCGTCGAGACGGTAATCGCCCAGCATTAAAGCATCCCGGAGTCCTGCTACGAAGCCGCGGTCGTTTCGTTTTTGCATCTCTGTCTTACGCTTAGTCACCTTTCATTACTGTCTGCATCACGAACATACCTTCGAGCTCGGCTACAAGCATGTCCACTCGCTGAGCCAAGAGAGTTTCGCATTTCAGTCGAATTCGGCTAAAATTGTCCCTCATCCCTTCTTCCATAGATTCAAACTCCAGTGGTTTACCGAGGTTACGAAACTGTCGACCTTGACTCCAATTAGCTACGCTTGATCCTGTAGCGACGGCTGTTGTTAGGGAACACGTACGAAAGGTGGAGCCTTGAAAGTACAACGTCCCTTCCCGTGCCAAAAGGATGACATCTCTATATGCATCGGCCAGCATACCGCCAAGTTCAGGATCGGGATATATCTTTTCGTATATCTTGAAATCAGGCAAACGGTCCGAGATATGCCCCATGGCTGATATGATTGCTGCTTCATCCTTGGCCTTCATCTTCACGGTCTACCCATGATGTAAGTAAATGTCTCTTCCAACAAGAAATCAGAGTTGACCAACCGTGAAGAGAACAGTCAGCGTCGCAGATGCGACACCTCCATACTGCGCATCCGCTAAGGCTACTATATTAACGATTCCGGAATACGCCGACAGAAAACGGTCAAATTCCAGTATAAACTTTTCCGATTTCGACGCAATACCATGAACACCTTTCGATCGTCGTTCGTCCAATCCGGCTTTCGCCTCTCTCACAGCCCCGGCTTCAGCACCAACAAATCTAGAGAGAACTTCAAGTGGCATGTCGTTGAGCACATCAGCCAGATCTTGGTTTCGGGCTTCATTGCTTGGTCCTCCGTTTTTATCCTTCCTTTCATCTTTGGTTATGCGTCGCAGCTCTGCAGTCACCTTCCCTCCCAGACGAGGTAGTGTCTCTCGGAGATATTGACCGTGGTCTTGAAGCACTTTCCGCGCGGAGATATTTGATCTTCTTTAGGTTAGCTATGGATTTCTCTGTTCGCAACAACAGGTAGTCGCTCACTTGTTGGTAGTACCTGAGAACCATTGAGGGCTATGGCTTTCGTTCTCGGAACCCGCCATGACTGCCATCTGCGAAGGGAACGGATCCGATGGCTCGCGACCTGTCGTTCATGCACGAACAACAAATTTTTACTCACCCTAGGTTTTCACGAATTGTGTCCGCAAATATTCGACTTCGTCTCCAAAACTACGTTGGTCGATGTCAGTGCTGGCTCCGCCCCCAAACACTTAGCCTCGTCCAATCACTCCTCCTTGCACATCAGCTTGAATGCAGCAATTAGCAGGGGGAAAGCATGCGTAATCACTAGACTCTACTCTATTGGTTCTCTCGCTCGTAATGAGCTAGCGGGCCAACAAGATGGCTGCTGCCTGGTGGAAGCCACTGCAAACACTAGCCCTCAGTACGAACACTGTCAGAAGGCAACTCCTTGAGGCTCTTCAAACACTGCACCGGCGTTGGCCCACCGGGGTGGAAGTCCCGATCGTCAGTCACAAGTGTTCATGAGCGGCGGGTGCAGTGTATCCTCTCAATTCTGCTACGGATGGCGTGCCATGTTGCCCGTTCTGAACATATGTAACATTATACGAATATTCGGTTCAGCTGCTGCGCAGGTTTCGGACCCCAACGCTGCACCGCCTACAAAGAGCAAATCGTGGCGCACGGGAGGGGAAGGATCTACGTACACCCTGGTTTGGATTGCCTGAAGATAGTGAGTTGCATGGCATTCCTGTCTGACAATAATTTGGCGCGGCAATTCCGCACCAATAGCAAACACTCCCTCCTCTTATGGTATATAGCCTCGAAGGCGGGTTCAGCTCAAGATCTCGACCTGCACAACTCCAAGTCACATCAGAAGCTGGCTCCGCCTCTCAATCATGGGCGACTCGGTAGATGAGAAAACGCCACCTGAGGTATGTTTGCTGTCTCACCAGATGCGCTGAGACTCACTTGCTAGGTGGACGACGCAAGAGGCCGAATCTCGGAACTGGAGCAGCGCTACATCCAGCTTCTCGAGTCGAAAATAGCCAGCTTAGAGCTGCAGGTCGCGGCAGACAAAAAAAATTCATCATCAAGCGAAGTCAAGGTTCGTCAATAACTTCACGAGTTGATCTGATGCACCACGGTGTTGCCCTTCGAAATGCGCTGATGCGACTACTACAGGCGCCCTCATCAGTAGCGGGAGACGCCGGATCCGACAACGAAGATGATAAGGATGACGAGGTAAGCACCTGGAAGGATTCCTCCGGTAGAAAATTCTGAAGAATGAATCAGAGGAAATCAGAGCCGAACAAGTCTGCTGATGATGATCAGGACGAACCACGATATAAGGTCATTATAAGCAAATGGGACAGCGACGCTGGTGATTTCAAGGATACCGACGCGACGAAAAAGGAAAAGAAAAAAGAGATCGGCCCACAAAACCAGCCTCGAAGGGCATTCACCCTACGCAAACTTACCATGGGTCGCCCACGCTACTCAGCTTACCGGAATCAAGCGGACGCGGTGTCATCTGAAGTGTTCATTGACTTCGAACCTCTTCAGCAACTGATAGGGAAGATTACACACAAGTGGGGCTGGACTGAGCTAGTGCTCAGCTGTCGATCACCTTATACTGGACTCGTGTACGCGTGGACAGAAGCTCAAGAGGAAGCGGTAAAAGTCGTCGAAGATGAACCGGACGAACAGAAACAGGCGCGTACGGACTTGGGCGAGCTTCTTCGCCTCATCTCCACTTCGTCTGGCTACCTTCCCCTTGACGTATATTTCAAGGATCGAAAGACCTTCATTGATCAAGGCACCATAACACATAGTGCCCTTTGGACCCTGTTTCCACCGGGCACTCTGATCGTCGCTCGGCCGTTCCTTGACGAGCCGCAGATCTTCTCGGTACAATCCTGTGACACGTTCGTCTCCGAGGATCAGACTTTCGACTTGGTGTGCTATTGCTTTGACTGGAATGGTTACGAGTTCAGTCGCGTCCCATTTCAGATGAAAATAGCCTACTGGGGCCCGGACAGGCGGAGCATCATCGAACTTCCGTTCTATCCCCTACAATACCACGTCGACGTGAATGCGGCGGTCGGCGAGAATGAAAGATCACTTGCGAAGCTCAAAGAGATGAATGAGAAATCGGTTGCGGAGCTCAAAGAGAAACTTATCGAAAGAGGTAAACGATTTGTGAGTATTTGCACGGCTCCGAAGGGCAAGCAAATGTTCAAATACACTGGCGATGCACACTTTCACACTGGACGGAGTCTCCTTCATCGATCAGATGACTCCACCAGGGAACGCGACCGGTCGGATGATTCAACGTCAGTGGCAGCCGCGAACGAGGCTACTCTTCGTGATGAGGCACGTAGGGTTAGCAAGAAGAAGGTATGTCGGGTGCAACCACAATGCGCAACTCTTCACTGATTGTGCTAGGTGGACGGCACCACAATGGTGGATTTCACGTCTTTCTATGAGTACCTTTCTCCGAATACGCCCATCCTCGGTCCTATGCCACGTTATGAAGGCCAGTTGGAAACTCTTTCCCCAGAGCGGCGAGCCAATCCTATCTTCCGAGAGATGTACAGATTTGATTGGGACAAGCATCCGCCCACGAAAGAGATGACAGAAGATCAGTACATGTTGTGCCCCCCTCGAGTATTAGGATATGCGTTGAAGCAAAAGAAGTGGGCGCAACTGCTAGTCGATCGTTTGCAGCCGCCGGACGAGGCTGACGCTAGCACTTTTCGCGACAAGCTACAGTTAGACTCTGAGCTCAAGGAATTGGTTCAGATGTCGGTGCAAGCACATGAGCGGGGGAAGGAGACCAACAAGCGCGGCCAACCTCTTGCCTTGCAGGACTTTGCGCCTGACAAGGGAAAGGGTTTAGTCATCATGCTCTATGGTGCGATCTTCCATCCACTACTTGAGATACTATCAAAACTAGGAGCTGACTGGTCCAGGATATCCCGGTGTTGGTAAGACACTGACAGCTGAGAGCGTAGCCTTAATGGCGGGCAAGCCACTGCTTTCGGTCGGCGTGTCAGATATCGGGATCGAAGGCGACAAAGTCGAAGCGAATCTTCAGAAGATCTTCGACCTTGCGGGCAAGTGGGAAGCGGTACTTCTCTTGTGAGCCGGTATCAAATATTCGCATTACATCTATTAATCGTCACGCAGCGATGAAGCCGACGTGTTCTTGGAAGCCCGCGGCGAGGGTGAGAATGACCTCAGACGCAACGCTATGGTCTCAGGTAATGATGCTCTCCAGACTACCTGCCCATTTAGCTTTACTGACCCTTATACAAGTACTTCTCCGAGTGCTAGAGTACTATGATGGCATCCTCATCCTGACGACAAATCGCATGAAGTCATTCGACATCGCGGTCCAAAGCCGCATTCGTATGTCTCCTCTCCCTCACAAACCTGCCAACTGATTTCTGTATGACTAACACCGCATGCAGACATCGCGATCAAGTACGAAGAACTAACCCAAGAACAGCAAATTCGTATCTTTGATTCCTTCCTTGACCAACTCAACGAAAAGAAACTCGTGCAAAACATCGGGGACCTCAAGAAATGGGTGCAAGGTCCTGGTCGCAAACTACAATTCAACGGTAGGCAGATCAGGAACGTGGTCAGCACCTCATTGGGCATTGCGATGATGGATCCAGATGGGGATGGCAGGGTGGGGAGGATACATTTGGATCGCGTAGCGGAGCAGACGAAGCTGTTCAAGCAAGACCTGAAAAGCCAGGAGGAGATTTTCAAGAGGATTACGAGATAGGTGGTGTGAGTGGTAGAGTGGAGGTGGGATTCCAAAGAGGTGCAGAGTGGATTAGATAGGATTGGGGAGCTAGTTTCAAGTGGGTACAATGCACGTCGCTCTCCGACGTCGATTTAGTGCATCGAGTAAAATTGCCAGAAATATGCTAGTATAGACTTCGGCGCTTGCAGCTACACCTGCTGGGGAGGCTACAAAGTCCGACTTCTCCGAATGGACTCACATGATCGCTTTCAATCTCTGCAGAGCGTTGCCCCCCAAGATTGATGCTGGTGCGAGCAAGAGTGTAGACACTGTACAGCCCCATCCAGAGCCTATTCCTCTACCGCCAAGTATCGTCAATATTCAGCAATCGGGCTGCACGGGTGCGCTTGCTCTGTGCAGAAATAAAGCTTGCCCATGTGGAAACAAGGTGATTTAAGCTTATCTGGTTAGACGCCACATCTTCTGTTCCCTTTCGCAATGAGCGCAGGCCACGACGGGAGTTTCCATGACGGACCGGGGATGCTAGTTTGGGGTTCGTTGGTCTGGCCTACGGGAATGTACATTGGGATGTTGCCGGTTGAGCGCCGCGGTGATGTCAATTACCGATGGGATAGAATGGCAGGTTTTGCGCGTAAGATATGCAGGATGGATCTTGCGCTACAGCGTATCGAATGTAGCGTAAAGGGGGTTTTAACAAAGCGCGCTTAAACTAAATTAACCTAAGAGATTATAATAGAATATTTATAACGTAGTTCACAAGCGATCCGTTCAACCTAATCGATCCGTCTACCCTACTAAAATCAGCCTAATACTAGACTAATACTATAATGCCGCGACAACGTAACATGCAGTAAACCTATGCTAAAGGGATATTATAGCTTACTATCTAGGCTATAATTAAAGATTGTAATAAGAGTAAAAGACGTGTTATTATACTAGTAACGATATACCTATCTAAAATACGGCCCTTAGCGAGCACTTTTACACTCCTAGCAAGACTAGGTTTTTCTAGTACTAACTTCTAAACTTAACGTAGCCCGCAGCTAATAACTACTACGTAAATATAGTCTTATTTAAACACTAGCTATAATAGTAATACGAGCCCTAGATAGATAGCTACTAGTAATACTATCTCTTAATAGAGTGTCTTGTATTCTTATATATTAATCGCCGCTTTATATAGTAATGCGGCCTAGCGGAAGGCTATGTATAAGTAGCCTAGTAGACTACTAAATAACGTAGTTAAAGGGCAAGGTGTGTCTAATAATAGCCCTAAATGTCTAAATCGCTTCTAGAATAATGCTCTAGTATCTTCTGCAGCTAGCGTTCTATTAGCGTCTAGAACTAGCAGAGTCTTTAGCTACCCTTTTCTAAAGGCTAGAGCGTTATCTAGCGCAATCTTAGCGGATTATATATTACGCTTCTAAGAATAAAGGTAAAAGTCGCGCAGCAGTGCGAAAATATTATCTAGCATTAACAGATACTAAGATAAGAGTAAAAACAGAATGCTGTGTTTATAATAAAGGCGGTATAACTAGTCCTTTTCCTCCTGCTGCTATTAGCGTAGATGTTTAGCTATTATAGCTAGGCGGTATCTTTATACGTTATCTTATTAGCGCTAGGCAATAACATTAGCTAAATTTTTTTAATAAAGAATATGCGTATACGTTTCTATATTATTATAAGTATAGATAGGTTATCTAGTATTATTACTATTAGGCTAAAACATAAAGTATCTAGCAATAATAGCGGTGTCTCTATAGTTAATATAATTCTACTAGATTATATTAATAGCTACCGCGCGCTAATAAATCTTCTCTTACTTTTCTAGCCTCTAAAAGATGCCTAGGCCGCTAGGAATAACTGCTATAATTACTTAGAAACTATTATAGAACGTAAACAGCTCTAACTTAAAAATCTACTTAAGCTAGTTAAGAAGAAATATCTTCTCTAACTCTAGAACTTTATAAATTCTAATAACTATAGCTTTATTATTCTATAGAAGTCGCGTGTTAAAAGTAACTAGAGAATTTACTACTCTTTCTACTATAACGGTTAATACTAATTATAGTAGTAATAAGCTTACTTATCTTAGAAGTAAAGGAATTTATTAAGATTCAAGAATGTGGAACAAAGGGCGGAAAGGATAGAACGACAGCGATGATGCGGGGCAACGCCGCAACACCGTAACCGAGATTAGGTAACAACACCATCCCGCCAAGCTACGACATCCCGCTAAGCGAGGGATAGTTAACTATCCCTAGATAGCTAAACTATCTCGTACTTTTAGGATAACAGCACTCTAAAGGGATAGCATTGCTATATATAGGAATAATAGGAACCCTTATAGTTCCTAGTGTTTAACCTTATTTAATAATCTATTATTTAGATTCTTATAAGTATAATTAATTTAA
>MU005574.1:1937800-1970176 GCA_010405425.1 Lentithecium fluviatile CBS 122367 | reverse complement strand
CTTAGTTAATAATCTATTATTTAGATTCTATTAAGCATTATTAATTTAATAGTTTTATAACTTTAATACTAACTATCCTGTTACTTACTTACGTAACTAACAGCCTCCTCCCTGTTGTCGCTCCTGCCCGAGAACCAACTTACCCTTATAGGATTAGCTACCCCGTAGGGACGTAATAATAACATCCTGCTAAGCAAGGGATAGTTAACTATCCCTAGATAGCTAAACTATCCCGTACTTTTAGGATAACAGCACTCTAAAGGGATAGCATTGCTATATATAGGAATAACAGGAACCCTTATAGTTCCTAGTATTTAACCTTATTTAATAATCTATTATTTAGATTCTTATAAGTATAATTAGTTTAATAGTTTTATAACTTTAATACTAATTCCTATTACTTACTTACGTAACTAACAACCTCCTTCCCTGTCGTCGCTCCTACCTAAGAACTAACTTACCCTTATAGGATTAGCTACCCCGTAGGGACGTAACAGAATTAAAAGTAATATTAATGTTTAATAGAAGCTATAACGTGTTTTATAAGCGAGTAACGTATATAAATAAGCGATATATATTAATAGACCGCGTTATATAAATAATTAACGCACTCTATAAACTTTTTATAACGCGTTATATATAACTATAATAGCTAAACTAGATTCTACTTAGTTTCTCTATTAAGAGGCAGATGCCTACTTTCTAACAAAGATTAAAATCTCGCTCTATAGGGTTTAGAGCATTAATAAACATGAAGCATGCACTGCACTCTTCTATAATTATAGATTCTACTAGGCGTTAGGGAAAGCACTAAGCTTAATAGATAAGAACTATGCTAAATAGGAATTTTAAATAAGACGCTCTTCTAGAAACTTCTATAGACAGTTACGTGCTATCTACTTTAGTAGCTAAGCGTAGCGGGGTTTACTATTACTATAAAGAAGGTATAGAAGAAGAAGGAATTTCTTTTATTCTAGCTTCTTTCTATTAATTATAGAACCTAGAAACTACTATAAATAGTAATTAAAAGAAAGAAGTAATTAATAAAAATATAGTAAAGAGATAATAAGGTATTATATAATATTATATATAATATTACTATATTAAATTCTAGATAAAGAAGAAACTATCTAAGAGTAAAGTAAGAGCTTCTTATATATATATATTTTTTTTATTCTATAATCTTCTACTTATTAATAAATAATTAATAATAAATAATTCTAGAATATATTACATAACAGTTAATTTATATTAGAAATATAAGATTTCTAATACTTATTACGTATTTAGAAGGTAATAGAAAGTAGTAGAACTTTCTAGATATCTTAATTATAAATAATTGCTACCTTTAATATCTTTACTATTAGTAAAGCTTATATAATAAGCTATATAGCATTTTAAAGAAAATTAAGTATAGTATCTATTAGTAAGCTATGCTTACTAATAGAACTAAGCTTAATTAAAAAATAAACTTAAAAGGTTAGAAAGACCTTATATTTTTATAATTACCTATAGTAGAGCTATCTCTTTACGCTTATTATATTACTCTAATTGCTATTATAGACTAAGCTAGTAAGGCCCTCTAATTCCTTAAATATCTATTTCTCTTATACTACTCTTACGCGCCTAGCTTTATAGTCTTAGATATATTTATTTACTACGCATTAGTCTATAGGTATAAAAGAAGAAGATATTATATAAAATTTTCCTATTCCCCTAGTAGCTAGATTAAAATAAAACTTATTAGAGCGTAAGTACGGTTAATCTTCTCTATTCTACACTCTTATATATTTTCTCGCTTTCTATTTAATATAACTAAGAGAATTAGAGCTTTTATTTAATATAGCTATATATAATTTAGTGTCTATAAATATCTTTAAGTCTCTATTATCTAGAACGTTAGTTAGAATTTATCTAGCTGTTTTATTTTATAGGTTATATGCTATAGCTTTTATATAATTACTAGTTTATATAAATATAATAACTAGATTATTATAATGCCTCTTTAGCTAGAACTACTAGGTATTCGTTAGCCTAGCCCTAGTACGTAACTGGCCCTATATAGTCTTAGCCTTAAACCCCCTTATTCTATAAGGATTCGTCTAATCTCTTAATATACTATATACTTTCTATTTAGTTCTCTTTCTACTGCTAGTGCCCTTATAATTTAAATCCTTCTCTACTTCTTCTTAAATTTAGTAGTTAAAAGACTAGATAAAAAGTTTTTTATACTATCTTTATTAACCTTACCTAATATTATACTAAGTAATATTAAGCTTATAAGTAACGCGTAAGAAGCGCTAGGCTGCCGCAGGCTCTAACCTAGAGCTAGGTACGACCTAGGTAGGTCCTAAATAGCTATAGCGCGACTTTATATTAGACCTTATACGTAAGCTATAGCCTAATAAAGAATATAATATTAAGTTACTAGAATGTAACTTAGAAGATTATAGAGTTCCTATAACGTACCTAGGAACCTTCTATAATACTAATAGTAATTAATAATTACGCACTATTAGAGATATACTACCTAAATAATCCTTTAGAGAAGAACTAGGCTCTACTAGAAACTAGTAAGAACCTAACGCGCCCTTATACTTATAATGTTAGAGTAGCTACCTATATATAAGCTAATACTTATCTATTACGGCCTCCGCTATAGGCTTAAATACTATACCTATATATAGAAAAGGCCTAGCACCTACCTAATAGAAATTTAGGTTAGCTATACTCTAATTAGTCTAAAGCCTAAAACTTAAACTATTTAGTAATTAGGCCTAGCTTTAAAGTAAAAACGCTCCTAAATTAGTAATTATAGAAGCTAAAGTAATTTATAATACTTTTATAGCTAAGTTTAAAACGTTCTTAATACGCTCTTAGGAGCCTACTAGCTTCTCTATAGAGGCTTAATATAAGGTAATTTAAAGCCTCTTTTAAGTAAGGAATGCCCCTAAGCTTAGTAATAATAGAAAGCCTTTCTCTATCTAGTAAATTAAATAATAGATTAAAAACGTTAATTAATTTATAAATGTGCACTTTATAACTAAAGATTATTGCTCTTATTAAATATAATACTTACTATAATATTCTAGATTATAAGGTTAATAGTAACTATATTATAACCTAGATATAAACCTAGTAATATATCTAGAATCTAGCTAAAGACCTAGTACTTATAAAGTATAGTTACTACGCTAGGTTTTAGAATATTAAATAGTAAATAGAAGACTCTTTTAACGTCTTTTATAATTACTTTATAAATAAGCTTACACTACTTAATATAGACTCCTTTAGAGGCCTCTAAGGAAAGATAGTAAAAGTATCTTTTATTTAGTCTTACTGCCTAAAGCTAATCTAATAAGAGGTTTAATAAGCTAGCTAGCTTAAAAATATTACTAATTAGTTAATATTTAAACGTACTATTAGGAATGTAGAGATAGCTATATAAATAGCTAACTTAGTTCTAAAGGGTAACTACTAATAGCCTAGCTAAGGCTAGGCTATAGAGGGCAAGCGTGCTGTACCTACTAGTAACTAAAGCTAGCATAGAAAAAGGCATAATTAAAAGCTATTCTTTAAGAGGTTATAGACTTAAGAAGAATAGCCTTCTAGTATAACGCTCTCTAGATCTAAAAGCGTTACGTTCTTATTCTAGGAATAATCTAAAAAGGTAAGAAAACTATATTAAAAATAATATAAAAGAAATAATAAGGCTAACCTCTTAAGAAAAGAGAATTTCTAGTAGGTAAGCTTACTATATAGCTACTAGAATAAGATAGGCGGTCTACGTCTTAGAATAGCTATTAAAGTATAACTATTAAGTTCTAATAGCATTCTAGTTATTCTCTACATACTATTTAATTTAGGTATAGAACTTAACCTTATCTAGAAGAGTACTATTATATAACTAAGCCTTTTAATAGTTAAGCGTATAAAGCCTAGAGCTTATACTCTTAATATAACTTAGTTATAGCTAGGCTTTATATACTTACTAACTTTTATATATAAGAATAGCGTTAGCACCTAATATATAGTTAAACCTACTAATTTCTAGGCTACCTAGTTTAAAGATTATAATCTTATTCTAGGATACTCTTAGTTAGCTAAGGCTAACCTAAAGATCTAGTATAGTACTAGTACCTTTAAGTAGTAGTCTTAAGATATAGCTAAAAAGAGAATTAAAATTACTAATCTTAATAAACTACTTATAAATATAGCCTTAGGGGAAAAGGTATATATACTACACTCTTAGAATATTTAGATTTATAGGCTATAGCCTAAGAAAGTACTACTACTAAAAGATATAGTAAAAATAAAGGCTTTCTAGTAATAGTCTAGTAGCTGCATAACTACACTCTATAGTAAAGATATTAAATAAAACGCTACTTACTAGTATAAGAGAGAACTACTCTAGTTTAAGAACTAAATATTCTAAATACTTAAATATATAACTAAATATATTAAGGGCTACTCTAAGTTAAAGAATCTACCTTAGCTTATAGTAGCTAAGGTTACCTACTTATTACTACGCTATAGTAGAAGCTAAGCGTAAGACCCTCTATAGAGAAACTATATAAGTTCTAAGTAGTCCCTACTAGGTATATAGTTGCCTATAGGTAAGTCTTATATAATAGATAAGAATAAAGCCCTTATTCTAGAGTATTTATAGGACTAGCTTTATATCTTTAACTTTAAAGGGTTATTAAGGATTTAATAGAATTTAGAGTATAACTATACTATTAAATTAATAAAAGAGAAGATACCTTCTAATATACCTATATATAATCTCTCTAACTGCGAACTAGAGATCCTATAGAAATACCTTAATTCTATACTAGAGAAGGGCTAAATTAGGTATAGTAAATCCCCTATTAGAGCTCTAATTCTATTTATTCTAAAGGCTAATAGTATAATGTAACTATGCGTTAACTATTAAGGCCTAAATAAGGTAATAGTTAAGAACTATTACCTAATCCTACTAGTTAGTAAAATACTTAACTAGCTTTCTAAAGCTAAAGTCTTTAGTAAACTTAATTTATATAACGCCTATTATAGGCTATACATTAAGAAGGGGAATAAGTAAAAGACTACGTTTAAAACTTATTATAGTTACTTTAAGTATCTTATTATACTCTTTAGGTTAACTAATACCTCTGCGTTATTCTAATTATATATCTATAGAGCCCTTAGGGGCCTTATAGACCGTATATATATATAGTCTACTTAGATAATATACTTATCTTCTCTAAAGATAAGGCGAACTATAAGCGGCACGTACGCGAAGTTCTAGAAAGGCTATTAGAATAAGGTCTATACGCTAAGGCGTTAAAATATACCTTCTTTATAAAATTAGTAGAGTTCTTAGGCTATATTATTACACCCTAAGGGGTAGTAATAGATCTAGTATAGGTCTAAACTATATAGGAATAGCTAGAGCTAGAAGAGTACTAAGATATTTAAGTTTTTATAAAATTTATAAACTTCTACTAATAATTTATTTATAATTACTTAGAGATTATATAACTGCTTCTAAAGTATATAGTTACCGCCTAGGTACTGCCTAAGAATTAGGTAAAACCTAGAATAGAGGTAATAAAACTATAGCCTTAGAAGATAAAGAAAGGTCTAACCTACTAGTATAAGAAGTAGTTATAGCTAATAGAGGTAAGAAACGTATTTTTTAAATTAAAGAGCCTATTTACTAAAGCTCTAGCACTATAATACTTTAATCTAACTAAACCTATTATAATTATCTTAGATATATTAGAGTTTACTATAGTAGTAATCTTACTCTAGCTATAAAGTAATAGAAAGGGGATAGAAAAGCACTAGAAACTAGTCGCTTTTTAAAGCTATAAGTTTAGCAGTCTATCTCTATAATAGCATACTTATAATAAAGAGCTAAGCGCTATTATTAAATACTTTAAGGTTTAGTAGTACTATCTTAAGTATACTCTAAGTATAATCTAGGTAGTAACTAACTATAATAACCTAAAGTATTTTATAACTATAAAGAAGCTTACACCTAAGTAAGCACGCTAGGCTAAGAAGCTAGCACGTTTTAATTTTAAAATTAAATATAAGCTAGGGAGCATTAATCTAGCTAACGCTCTACGTGTAACTTTACTTATATACTATCGCGTGAAAAATACGCCTATTTTCCCTGCTCTAAGTATATATGCTAGTTAAGTCTAAGAGGGCTTAAGGTAATCCTTTTGCCTTTATATATACGCTATAAGAGAATTAAATAAAGCACTTACTAATCTTAATCTAAAGAGTTAGAGAGCGATTATATATTATATATAAAATACTCTTCGCTTACATTTATATCTTAAGGATTAAGAAATAATAGTAGGTCCCTTAGCTGTCTACTTAGAGGTATATAAAGTTATTAGTCTAAATAAACTTATACTACTATACTGTATATTAAAGATAGTTATACTATACTTAATATTAAGCGATCTAGTAATAATTAGAATAAATTATAATCTAGATATTATATATATTAAGTTACGTAAATCTATATAGTTTTAAAAAGGTATTATTATAATAATAGTAATAATTATAGTATATTTATTAAAGATATAGGCGCTAATCTATTATGCGAGCGTTCTTATACTATTATCTATTTAGCTATTAGCTTACTAGCTATAGAATTAGCTTAGCCTACTAATAGAATTTTTTATTTTATCTAACAGTTTCCTTTTTGCATTAATTTTAGCTAGTCTATCTTTTTAGCTAGCCTATCTAGCTTCTCTAACCGTTAAGGCAACTAAGCAGAATAAGGGGTTAGTTAGAGATAGATAATTTAAGAGCCTTGCTAATTAGTAAAATATACATCTACTATAATGTATCTAAAATCTTATTATTACAGCTTATAGCTCTCTATATAGGTATTCTTTATCTCGGCCGCTTAATAAAGCAGCGCTAAAGCCCTTTATGCGCTATTAAAGCGAAAGCGTGCTATATTACTCTGTACCTATTCTAACGCTAGTAACGTACGCTCTACTACTAAGCTAACGGCTTTCTAGAAGATAGTAAGGAATATATTCTTAATACGCATACTTAATACTTCTACTAAGCGAATAACCCTTATTTTAGAATTTAAAATTAAGTTCGCTTATAGAGTCTATACTAAGGTAGAGCTATAGATAAGTATATAGATTACCGTATCTTTATATAAGAAGTAGTAACTTATATATATCGCGTAGGTCCTATTTAAGCTTATAGTAATAATAGAGTCCGCGTTTATTATTATTAGCTATAAGTACTATGTATATTATACCTTTCTGCTAGATAATCTTATAGCTAGAAGAAGTAGCATATATCTGTTAGGCCTAGATTCTAACTAGTTTAAGAAACTAGATATAGATTTAATACATAGCATCTTTTAGTTAATTAGACTATATTAAAATTCACTTAAATATAGAATAAATAAGAATAAGAAGAGGTATTAGAAGGAAGTTTCTAGGCCTAGTGCTTAAGACACTAGCTAGTTAGCAGGATTTTAATAGGTGTTAACGAAGTTTAGATTATCTAGTAAGGCTTATAAGATTATTCTATTTATAGCATCTATATAGAAAGCAGCTTTAAGCTTTAAGAAAATAGTAATCTTTAAATAGAGATAATACGCCTCTATAGCTTAGATGCTTTTTAAAAAATGCAGATATTACTAATATCTATATAAAGGTAACGCTACTTATATATAGACTAGTTACTAGCTACCTTATAATTATATAAAAAAACCTTCTATTATATATATATTTAGATATCTTATTACTCTCTTTTCTAATCTCTAACTTTTCTAGAAACTATATACCCTATAGCTATTATAATTATAATACTTTTATTCTATAGCTTATATCTCTACATATTAGACATGTTTTTATAAAACTAATTTAAGATTTAGATAAGCTATTAATTAGCTATAGAATAGATTAACCTCTACTATTTCTATACTTTCTTCTAGACTATTATAGAACTCGCTGCGCTTCTTATTTTATAATAACTAGACGTCTAATTAACTATCTCTACTAACTATAGTATTATCTATTTTTACTGCGCTAGAGGTACGAGATTCTAGTAGAAATAGTTATTATTTATATCTATTTCTCTATTAGAATTATTAATAACGATAGCTTAGCCTTTATTATTATTAGTTATAATTAATTTAAATAGCTCCTTATCTCTATAGATTAATATAGGTAGATCTAATTCTTTAGTTAGTAAAGCGTTTACTAGAAGAAGGTAAATAAGATATTTAAAATTCTATATATTATACTTTATCTACTATAGTTTACTTCTTAGTTATAGAAAGCCCTATCTAGTACTATTAGAATTATTCTAGTAGCAGCATAGCACTTACTTAAACCTAAAAAGAGACTTCTTAGAGTCTATATAGCATAGCTATTATCCTAATTATTAGCTATTGCTTCGTTGTTTTCTCTATATTGCTCTTTAATAGCTAGACTAGTACTAAGATAGAGGTTACGTGTTATATTTAAAGAGTTAGCTATCTAAGCGTTTATTACTACTTCTAGCTCTCTTGCGAATATAACTTAATAAGAGAATATAGAAATCTAGGTTATTCTTAATTTAGGCTCTTACTTAGAAGTAAAGGCTATCGCGGCTTCTATATAGCTAGGTTTAGATATCTTAGACCCTAAGGTTAAAGCTATAACTAGATTAGCTTCTATCTAGCTTGCTTCTAACGTAGGCTCTAGAGCTAGATTTATTACTTAATTACTGTCTACTTCTATCTACAAAGCAAAGAGCGCCGTGTTACGATCGTAAGGGTAGCTAGTCCTAAGAGGTAGAGTTAGTTCTTAGGCAGGGGTAATAAAGATAAAAGAAGGGTATTAGTTATATAAGTAGTTAATAGAGTTATTAGTATTAGAGTTATAAGACAGTTAAATTAATAAGGCCTAATAGAATCTAAATAATAGATTTATAAATAGGTTAAATACTAGAAACTATAGAGATTTCTAGAGTTTCTATATACTAGCTAGGTCTTATAGGTCTTTTAGATATTACTAGTCTTAAGGCGCTAAGGCCGCTAGAACTTATAAGACCTATAGGACTTATAGAACACGTACGTATATATAATTTAGGTAAGATATTATCTTAGCGCAGGGAGATTATTACTATATAGGCGCTATTCTTCTATAATTATTATAAGCCTAGGCTTCGCCTATACTTTAGTAGAATAGTAGTAAGCTTACTTATATAGGCAAGAGGTAGCATCTCTAATTTAGCCTCTTCTTTCTTATAAATATATATATTATTATTAACGCTTATTAAAGTTCTACTCTAAGGCTAGTCTATAATAATAAATAGTAATAGTATTATAATATTAGTTTAGTATTACGCTAATTTTAGTAGAGTAAATAAATTACTTATAAACTACGTTAGATATAAAAGTAATTAACTATTTATTAAATTCTAATATTTAATTAGCTTATTTATTATTATAGTTATTATACCTATATTAGTATTTACTACTCTATATATACCCTTGCTAAGGCAACCTATACGTACCTTCGTATTAGTGTATATATTATTCTATATTACGCCTACTATTAAAAATTAATACTGCATGCTATATCTTTTAGATATATAGTCTAGTAGTATAGAGCTAGCCTATTATAATAGTTAAGTTAAATTATACATAATATTTTAAAAGAAATATAGCAAGTAGTTATAGTATAGTTTTATTAGTAGCCAGCAGGCCACAGCCCCTTATTCGTTGGCTGTAGCTAATAGACTGCCGCGCCTGCTATTCGCTAGCTACAGTAGCTGGTGGACTGCAACGTCTCTCATTGGCCAGCTCCTCAGGTCACGATGTTGCTGCATCTTTCAGCCAACCAGAGAGCTTACAGTTAGCCCTCAATCAGCCAATTAGGCGCTCCTCTCTATTGCAGCAAAACCTAATGTAATTGTTTGGTCGTTCCACCACGCTGCGCAGTAACACCTGCGTCCACTGGTGTACAATGCCTGCGGAAGGTCGGCGAC
Source organism: Lentithecium fluviatile CBS 122367 (assembly GCA_010405425.1). Lineage (NCBI taxonomy): Eukaryota > Fungi > Ascomycota > Dothideomycetes > Pleosporales > Lentitheciaceae > Lentithecium > Lentithecium fluviatile. The sequence continues at coordinate 1,960,165 of MU005574.1, read as the reverse complement.
GATCCGCATTTGCGGCTAATAATGACAGAATCAAACTCTTCGTCCTGCCCGCTCCGACACCACACCGGCACTGCCAATCCCACCACCTTCAAAATGACAGACTCCAACCCTCTTATCTTGTATGACATCTCTTCACCCATACAACCCCGCCCCTACGCCCCCAATCCTTCCAAGGCCCGTTTCGCGCTCAGCTTCAAACGTGTACCCTTCAAAACGACCTGGGTCGACATTCTCGACATCCCCGACGTTCGCAAAGGGGTCGGCTGCCCGGCCGTTCGTAAGTTGGACGATGGCTCCGACTTCTACACGCTGCCCATGCTGCGGGACCCGACCTCAGGCAGGATCCTTGGCGACACGTTCGACATCGCCAATTATCTCGAGGACATGTTCCCGGACTCAGGCGGCCGCCTTTTCCCCCCGGACTCCACCCGCACTGGACTCAACTACGAGAGCCCGCACAAGGACACGGTATTCATTGCACCCCTAACTTCCCACCAAGAAGGGTCCAAAAACGAGGCCTACGCAAGGTTCAACATGCACGTCGACGCTACCTTCACCGCCCATGTAATGCTCGTCGCCCAGTTCACACCCTTCAACGCGAACACGGCCGATGCTGTTAGGGCCCTCTTCATGAAGCGCGCTCACTTGAGCTCCTGGGATGATATCTGCATCCTGGGCGAGGCAAGAGAGCAGCTCAAGGCGGCGTTCAAGGAGGCGCTGACGTTACTGGCCCAGCTGTTTATGGTCCACGAAACCGGACCGTACCTTGAGGGGAAACAGCCTACTTATGCCGACATGATCGTGGGAGGGTGGCTGAACTACCTCTCCGCCCTCATACCTGAGGAAGAGTGGAAGGATTTCAGGACGTGGCATAGTGGAGTCTTTGCCCGACTCCATGATGCCTTGCAGGACAACTATTTCGAGTGCAAGTAGGGGATGGAGGGTGCTGTAGTTTCGGCTATACAGGGACTGGACTAATTTCTTTATCTAAGCCTTACCTCTAAAAGAACCAAAATGAAGTATACTATTACTTTACTAAAAAGCGCTGATTTAAAAAAAATTCTTACCAGGTAAGTCTAGTATGTAGTACTTATATTTATGTGAATAAGCGTATTAAGAAGCTTTATTTAATTCTATGTAGTAGAGGTCCTGCCTAGAATAATGAAAAAGCAGGAACGACGCGCTTGTCATATGCAACCCTTCAATCTATCCCGCCCCCTCGCTTCCTGCAACCGAAGCCACTAAATCTACCCCTAGCGCATCTCAACGACCGTCCATTCCCAAACTAACCTCCCGTCACATTCGACTCGCACTGCCATCCCTCTCGCGCGAGACACTCACAAACCCGCAGTCCCCCTCCAACACCGACGTCCAAGCCCGAGAGCTTACTGCGTGCTCTAACCAGATGCCGCTGTCGCTAGATCCATAGTCTGGAGTATGCGATTGCTAATTGGGAGGTTCGTGAGCAAGCGATGCGTGACTGGGTCCCAGTGTCCTTCCTAGAGGCTAGAGGCCGGGCTTGGAGGATGGGCTTGGATGGGCTAGATGGACTGGGGCCGGGATGCCATGCTTATGCGGATGGGAAAATATAGAGGTAGGGTTCCTGCTGCTTTGTGGGCCGAGTTTCTCTTGGTCGCCTTTCGATCGTCGAACGCTCGTTCTGTTCTGTTCTGTTGCGTTCATTGCGCATCGTTGCTGCGCGCAATAAGGGTGTAGAGTACATCTCCATCCAGTCCAGTCTCTTCAGTTGCCTCCCCTCCCCTCTCTTCATCCCCCTCCAAAATGCCATCCACCCTTCGTCTACCAACCGTCCTAACCCTCGCCCTCACCCTCCTCACCCCCCTCGCCTCCACCGCCTGCTACGACCCTGACGGCAACCTTGAGAAAAACTCCGAATACATCCCCTGCTCCAACAACGCGACAGACCCGCTCCACACCATCTGCTGCGCGACGAACCGCTCCGTTGACCGCGGACCGGATATCTGCGTGCCCAATGGCCTATGTCAGGTCGGGCTGAAGAAGGGCGAGACGGCGAAGGCGGTGCCGGCGTATACGAAGCCGCAGTGTACTAAGAGCGAATATGGAGAGGTGGGGTGTTTGCATGTTTGTGGGGTGAGTTTAAGCCTTTCTTCATCGTTAGATGGTGGATGTGGGCCATTTTTGCGCGCATAGATGCGACGGAGACTCCACGCCACCAGACCATTCATAAGACGAATCACACATGGTAACGTCCTCTCCAGAACAACAACCTAGAATTCCTCACCCCCTGCGACACCTCCGCCGGCGGAAACAAAAGCCGCACCTGGTGCTGCGGCTTCGAAAACACAGACTGCTGCTCGCGCTCGGACGCCGAGATAATCTTCCTTGACTTCGCCGACGCGCTCGCCACCGAATCCTCGTCCACCTCTTCCCGCGCATCGTCCACACCCACCGCGAGCCCCTCCACATCTACACCCGCATCCACACCGACCTCGGCCTCCTCAACACCCACCCCAACCACCCCAACCATCCCATCCACCTCTCCCTCACCGTCCACTGCGTCCTCCACGTCCCTCACCACAGGCGCCAAAGCCGGCATCGGCATCGGCGCCTCCGTTGGCGCGCTCGTCCTCATAGGCCTGGGCATCTGGCTGGGCAAATATCTCTCCGCGCGGCGCTCCGCCAACGCTTCCGTCGCCCCCAACCGGTATGATACAGGAATGTATGACGCGGGTGGCTACCAGCGGGGTGCGGTGACGTACACGCAGCACGGGGAGGCGGTTCACAAGGCGTGGGAGAGTGGGCGAAGGACGCCGACGGCGGAGTTGGCGGATGAGAAACCGAGGGGTGAGATGGCGCAGGAGAAGGATCCGATGGAGTTGGCGTAGTGTGAGGGTTTGGAATGAGAATAGGATTGGGGGAGGTAAATGGGTGTATATATCAGGAAAGTTCCGTTCGGTCTTAATTTGGCTTATGGTTGATACAATACTTTCAAAGTAACCTTTAGGCAAAAGTTCCCTTGCTTACAAACATATCGCAGCATAGTTGGATGCCCACCTGCTTGCAGATGTGAAGTTTCATATTCATGATGACATAGATCTATATGATAAAAGCTGCCGTAGCAGAAACATGCAGAACCGCCTTCTTGTCTCGCGCAACGCCCCAGTCCCCGCAAAATGCGACTCCTACGATCGCCTCATCCACTCAGATCAAACGTCCGGAGGCATTCAAACCATACCGTCATACCCATATGCACAAACACCTGACGCCACAATACCCATCCCATATTCTATATACACCCCATCACCTCACTCATCCAGCTTCGACATCGGACTCTTCCTCCTGGGACTGCTCGCGCGACTAAACCTCCCTCCCGCAATCCTCTCCCTACTATCCGTCCGCGCCATCAACCCGCCCCTCTCAATCGGATTGCTAAAACCCCCCGGGGGCTCCAATCCCAGACCCACGCCCTGAGCCATAACATCCCTCCCAGACTCCAAATACGCAGCCGGCGTCGCCGGCTCCGCCATCCCCGCTTTGATCTGCGGTGTAGCCCACCCAGATGTCCTTCCGATACGCGATCCGTCGCTGGAGTCAGAGTGGTCGTTATCAGACGCGTCAGAGTAGGAAGCGAGTTCGAAATCGTTTGACGCCTCGCCCTCTTCAAGGATGCGGTCGTACGATGGCGTGCTGCGGAGCCCGAACAGTTTACCTGCGAAGCCGCGGCGGCGCCGGAGCGAGGTGTGTCTGCTGCCGGCGCCGAACATGCGGGCAATCTTGTGCCGTGCTGCTTTGCGGCGCTCGTGGCCGCACATTGTGTACCCGATGACGAAGACGATGAGCACGAAGATGAGGAATCCGGGGATGCGACGCGGGTTCTCGGAGAAGAGGCCGTTGTGCCAGTCATCGGAACCAATGTATGGGTTGTATGCGCCGCCGGGGTATTGGAAGTCGGCAGGTATGCCAGGTTCGTTGCTTCCGAAACCCACGGCTAGGGCTTCTGTCGACGGAGCAGGGACTTCGCTGGATGCGTAGAGGATCATCTTTCCTAAGGTCCAGCTGAGTTCTACTTCGTTGATCTTGTTAACGGCCTGGAACGGATTCAGAAAATCTTTCTTTTTGCCATGACCCACTTTGGCCTTGGTGACGTTATGCGCGCTGTCCAGGTCTTCGATGCCGACGCGAGGAACTCCAATGCCTTCGTGAAGGACATTGATGAGCCATGATGACTTGAAACACACTTCGAGCGCGGTCTCCTCATCTACCTTCTTCCCCCATTTCTTGTCGTCGATGGCGTCTTCGATGTCTTTCCAGCGCTTGCCGCAAAAGTCGTTGACCGCTTTCTGGTAGGTCTCAAAATCGTAGCCACCATCGTCCTTGTGTGCCATTTCGAAGATCTCATGAGTCGTGTGGTAGTACTCCGAAACGCCCACAAAGTGGTTGACATCAAAGTCAATCGCTGGCGTATGCTGGCCATTGATTAGGCAGGGTGAGTCCAGACATTCTTTTTCTTTCTCCAGCAAAGGATATGTCTGATGTAGGCACTCGGAGAATATCCCTGTTCCTATAAGGGGATAACTGCTCGCTTTCTTATCCTCCATCACTCTCCCATCATCAGACACGGTCAATGTCGCGCCTGCTGGTAGGCATGGATCCGGATATTCCTTCGCGCCTGGACTTGATGCCAAGAGTGCCTTTACATATCTTTCCCTCGCCTGATTGACACCGAATCCCAGCCACGTGGTAACAAAGACCTTGTATTCCAGAGGTTCCCCGTCGATGGATCGCAATCGCAGCAGAGTGAGATCGTTGGCGTGCTTTTCGGCTTCGGTCGCATTCGGAGCAAAGGCGATCTGGGCAGACGCGCCTCCCATATCCAAGAAACCGTACGTATGGTGCCCCTTGCCATGTTGGTGCCCTTCTGGGTCATCGAACCCACCCAACAGATAATTCGCCGCTATCCATCCATACAGCCCCTCTGTCTCGCCCGGAATAACCTGAACGTGTAGATCGCAATCTGGCAATTGGAACTTTGTCGTCTTTCGCGCAAACTCGCACACTTCTTTCAACACGGACTTGCGCTGCACGGGCGGGAGTATTCGCATGCCGGCGGTCGCGAGGAGGAAAAGGGGTGTGTTCGGGACTTCATCGAGCGGTACGTATTTGAGCGCATGGCTGAGCAGCTTATCGAGGTGTTCGGGACCGACATCGTGGGGGTGGTCGCCAAAGGTGGATATGCCCGGGTGTATCTTCTTCGTCCACTTCTTGTCTGTCTCGATGTCGGGCAGCTTGTGCAGCTGCGCCTCACCCGCCGACTTGCGCGCCGTGTCGCTATTCAGCCATCTGTAGATGTGGACCCGCGTCCCGGAGGACCCAGCGTCCAGAATAACTCCATATCTCCCTGCGCGACGAATACTGTCAGTCCGGGGTGCTCATTGCATGGAGTCGCGGAGTGCCAAGGGGATTGCGTACACTTTCCCATGGGGAGACAACGAGGCCTCGGACTACCGAACAAGCGGCATCCAGCAACGACTGTGAATTAAAAGGGGTATGCAACGTGGAGCGCGATTGAAGCGGCGCGGCCGGCAACAAACAGCAGAGAAGAGGGGAAGTAACGAGCGACGTGGAGGATGTGCGAAAAGTGTTGGGTGCGGATGTTGCGAGGGTCCAGAGCATGATATCGCGCCCGGCGACAGGGCGCAGGCCGATTCGTTTCAAGTCTAGCGGCTTTCACGACACCATTTCCGGTCACGTCTCCCCACGCCTCCCGCGCACTCAGCTCACCAAAGAAGCCACGTCGTATTCACCAATACCACCCAAACCCCTAAAATAGCATACGATCACGATGCGCGCCGCTAATGTTCGGCACCTTGTGACGACTTGTGTGAATGCTGGTTTGTTTCAAGAGCGTAAACTGCAGGCGTGACAGGGATCGACTGCGATGACCTCATTGCGTCAAGAACCGTATTGCCATATATCCGACACATCTCTTCCAAGCAATCACGCGAGGCTGCTGCAGCGGGTGCATCAGTCCACAGAATGACCCTGTAGTGGTATATGCTAGTCCTGGAGTAGGAAGCGCAAAAACGCTTTCGCGACTGGTATTCCGTCGTGGTGCTTTCCTACCCGTTCCAGAGCATCCTTGGCTTCGGCGTCGTTGAAGATCCCTTGCTTGTTCCTCATGGTCACTAGGTAGCTCACAATAGCCTCGTGGAACTCTGGATGCCCCTGTACGGAAATGAACTTTCCCTTCTTGTACATGTCCTGCACAAGACACCTTGGAGAGGCGCCCAGTGCTTCCACGCCTTCAGGGCGCTCGAACACGATATCTCGGTGCATTTGGTGGATGCTCTGGTCTTTCGTTAGTCGAATTGAACACGTAGCAGTATTTGAAGCACGCACAAGAGTGTCTTGTTGGAAGATTTCTTTGCCCTTTTGGGTCAGTTCCACCGGGAGCACAGCGACCTCCCACCCTCCCTCACTTCGTCCGACTTTCACACCAGCCGCGCGACCAATGATCTGATGGCCAAAGCAGACGCCAATAATACGGATCCGGTCATGCTCGAGCAGCTTCTTCGTGAACTCAACTAGTTTCAATATCCACGGATCGTTGTCGAACGAGTTGTGTTCTTGGTGGAGTCAGTTTGCTTCATCGGAGCAGAGCCACAACTCACTCGATCCGCTAATCAGAACAGCATCGATGTCGTCTAGCTCAGGGTATTTCTGTTCCGTGACAACATCGTATGCGCTCAGCTCCAGGTTGTCTTTCGAGAATCCCGGTTTGCCCAAGCTGTCTGCGGCACTCTCAAGAAGGGTGCGGAAGACCCTGCCGTATCTGCCGAATTTGGCAACGATGTCATCTGGTGGAGTATCAGCCTCGAGAATGGCTATTCGTAGAGGTGGCTTCATCTTCAAGGGATTTTGAAAGAGTTGGAAAAGAGCGAGTTATACAGTGTGTAAAGGCGATAACGGAGACGGAAGATTGTACTACCGTAACCCAAACAGACTTAGCCGACTCTAACCGCTTTGTCAGACTCTCGACTTTCGACTCCACCATGAATATCAACCCTCAGTCCCCTCAACTTACCATCTGCTATTGGTGTTTGGGCAAGTAGCTCTTCACCTAGCACTTATGAGCGGTCATCAACCTTCCGAGCGTACACCGCTTCTACGACCCTCTTCCGATAGTCACGGAAATGACTCGGCAATCCACGACGATGACCTTCACGTTGCAGAGATAGCAGGGCAAGGTGCTCTTGAAGTACCGCGCTTCCCGGGGCTTGGGAAGCGAAGGAGTTATTCTCATAGCCATTGGCTTGCCCCGGACGAAGATTCAAATGCGCGCCCAGAGCCAGAAGACCCTGGCGAGTTTGGGGAAGATGGACTGCTTGCTGGAGTTACGAGGGCTCAATTTCGATTCGTCTTCGGTGGGATCCTGCTGGGATACTTTGTAAGTATCCATGAAGATATGGATGTTCCTGCAGACTATTGTTTCTCTCTAAATCGATAAGGCTGAGGGCTAATCAGAGTGCAGATAGCAATGTTTGATTCGACTCTCATGGCATCAAGCCACCCAGTGATCACATCGTACTTCAACGCCTCAAACTCCGCTTCATGGCTCTCTACCGCGTTCCTCCTGACTTCTACCTCTCTCCAGCCACTCTTTGGCCGTGTATCAGACACTATCGGACGACGTCCGTTGTACCTGTTTGGCCTTCTGTTCCTCGCAGTCACCACAGCATGGTGCGCGCTCGCACAAAGTATCGGAAGCTTCATCGCTGCAAGAGCATTCTGTGGTCTCGGCGCCGCAGGTGTCCTGTCCATGGGTAACATCATGACCAACGACCTCGTCAGTATTCAAGTGCGTGGCACTTACCAAGCATACATCAACCTTTTCTACGGTGGCGGGTCCGCAGCTGGAGCCGCATTTGGAGGCTTCCTGTGCGACAAGATTGGATGGCGCATGACCTTCGCCATTCAGATCCCTATGATCCTCATAATTCTCATCAATGGATACTTTACCACACCCACAACACTTGGGCCAAATTTGGCGAAGCGCTCTGAGCAAGGTATCCGCGATGCCATGAAGGGTTTCGATATCGCAGGGTCCGTTCTATTGACTGGATCAGTTGCTTTCTTGATTCTTGGGCTCAACCTCGGTGGCAACGTCTATCCATGGAGGCATCCACTCGTTATCATATCGCTAGTAGTTGCAATGATCGCTGGGTCATTCCTCGTTCATGTCGAATCGAAAGCAGCAAGGCCCGTCATGCCTCTCCACATGCTCTTCACCAAACCTCGCGGCAACCTAGTGTTCAACAACTTCTTCGCGCAACTGGGCATCAACACCATCATCTTCAATGCACCACTTTACTTCCAAGCGGTAAAACTCGAATCCGCATCGACGTCTGGCTTCCGTCTCGCAGGCCCTTCTCTAGCCCTCACCATATGCGGCGTCTCTGCAGGCTTCGTCATGACAGCAACCGGACGCATGACATGGCTTATTGTCGTCGGCTCTCTGTCGATGCTATTAGGTGCCCTCGGCCTGTCCGTAATGTGGGAAGGCATACCAACATGGCTCGCAACCATCTTCCTTGTCCCAGCCAGCATAGGACAAGGCCTCTCCTTCCCCGCGACCTCCGTCGCCGTGCTCGCAACAAGCACGCAGGCAGACCAGGCAGTCATGACGAGCACGTTGATTCTGTGGCGCAGTCTAGGAATCGTGATGGGGGTCTCGTTTAGCAGCGTCATCCTGCAAAACACTCTCACCGCCTATCTCGAGCAGCTCGTCACCGGTCATCACAAAGACAAAGTACGTATCGTATTCCAAATCGCATAATCACGTCGTGTAACCGCAGCACCCAGGCTGACTTGCAGCAGATTATCCTCACTGTGCGTAAATCGGTCCGCTCCATTATCGACCTAGATCCTAAACACCAAGCCCAAGGTACGTACTCTCACCGTCTTTCTGCATCTGCCCACATTGAGGTATTTTCCGTCACTTGGTGTTATGATAGAGACCCACGTCTTCATCTCACTGCTGAGCCGAGATGAGCGAGCAGACGAATGAGCACGCGGGACCCACCGGAACCGAGCCAGGCCCTCCTACACAGCCACGCAAGCTAACGGTTATGTAGTAATCGACGCATATGGAAGAAGTCTGCGAGTTACCTTTATCTCCGCGATTGCCGTTTTCGTGATAGTTAACGTCCTGGTTGTCGCAATTAAGCTGCCGCGTCTGGACCGCAAGCAGGCGCAGGAAGAAGACCCCAGTGATACGGTGAGTGACGTGGAACAGTAGGCGTACTGTGTGCCTTGCATCTAAATCTGCCAACGGTGTTGATGCAAGGGAGGTCGTCACCAGTTTGCGGCATTACGCGGAAAGGCAGTGCAAGCCTGCTTTCGGGATGGGACGGATGCATGATGGAGCAAGTCGTAAGGCTGAATGTTGTTTTTGTTCTCATTATCAGCATACGGGTACGGAGTACTCGGGACATTCGTACGAAACGAGATCCCATATCATTCAACATAGTTCGGTAGCGATTCAGAGAAGGCGATTAGACCAAGTTATGCATCTAGCTACCAGAGCATTTCCTCAAGGGCCTAAAGGAAGTTCGGCATCTAAATAACATATGAAAAGCCGCGTAACCTCTTTGCTTGGTGTGAAGTTAGTGCTCGTCAGCGTGCTTGGGCAAGTCATATTATTCCCTTGAAACCCCCCCGAACCTCTCCAGGACATAGTTTAATACAACATAGGGCAGCACAGATATGGCGATCCTGCGGATCATGGCGCACTTCTCGACTTTGCGGACGTATGATCTGATATATTCCAAGCTGTTTTCCTCGGCATTTGGTGAGGGAGGCGGCTCTCGAGCGCGAGGTGATTGTGGTGTTTTGAGTTTGAGCTAGGAAGGGCCATGAATATCTCCATTTTGTGAGGTCGTTGAAAAGCTCGCATAGTCTCTATCCCTCAGTCAAACCAAATTTGAACCTGTACAATGTGAGGCAGTTAAGCTACCATACCATAAGCAGGTAATGAACGACTCGCATAAGTACCATTCCCCTAGAAACAATATAATTCGAAGTACTTGGACCCCATAAGAAAAAGAATTTTGAACAGATCAATGAGGCTACTTACAGGCGCCCAGCTTTCAAATTCGCGGTCAAGTGAAGCACGTGTGCGCCTGTCGGACACTGCATAAATATTTCACACTGAAAAGTTCCAGGTTCCAATGGTTCCCTAGGCCGGCACATGCAGGGCGTACCTATCCATTGGATGGTAAGTTTCATTCCCAATGGCCATTCGCGTATACCGAGATATGTCCTGTTGAACAAGGAATTCAGAAATTTTGATTGACCCAGACATTCCCATCTTCAGGGCATTGACCGTGTGAGATAAGTTCCACGCGCCTACATCGGTACTGCCTAGAATATTGGCTCGTGCGTCTAGGCTCTTAAGGGTGACGCTTGCTCTTACCGAAAACCCTGCTTCACCGAACCCCTCATCAACCAGCCCTCAACACGCTCAATACACAACCCTTGAACGAACAGATCGCTACATAATAACTCACAAACATTGTTTCTCCTTTGTGTATTCGTCCCGATGGGTTGGCTTTGGTACCTTGTACCCAAAATCCTCCCTCCTACTTCTACCTGGCCTCATCGCGTCCTCGCTTCCACTAGCACCACGACTTGCTCCTCGGATTGTTCGCCGAGTCTTTGACTTTGTCCACTATTACCTTGCTCGCTTATCCCGTCACTACTGCAAATGGGTCGGCATCCTTTATGACAACCAAGTCTCACCACTCCCATTCGGCCTAGTACTGAAATGGTCAGACGGCACAAAGCTCGAAGAGGTCGCAGCAACGATGCTTGTGAGATCCGCCGGATTCCCAGTCCCAAAGATCATCTCGTACGGAGAGCATCCCGACACGTCTCACGCACCGGACTCGATCCTAACGGCCCGCATACCTGGACGAGACTTGGGCTATTCCGAAGTATACGAGCAGATGAATGATAACGAACGCGAGGCTATTTCCACGGAAGTATAGTGCATGCTACAAGTCATGCGGAAGTGGGCTCATCCGTGGGGAGGAGAGCGCATCTGTTCGGTTCTAGGGACGGCAGTTAGGAGCATGCGCATTCCCAATCATTCGGTAAGACCATGCGAGCCCGAGTCCGAATTCAATGATCACCTCTTTTACTCTCTCGGGGCTCGTGGTTTCGCAACGCGGGAACTATTTGAAGAGACGGTGGTAGTTGCCAAAAGACTACAGGCGATGCACCATGCGGTTGTCTTCACGCATGGCGATCTCAAGCATCACAATGTTATGGTCCACAACGGCTATATTCCAGCATTCCTGGACTGAGAGTCTGCGGACTGGTATCCGGATTACTGGGAGTTCACAACACCTCTGCGATACGGTTCAATGGACTATTTCTTGAATGCTCTTGTCTTGAGGCTTGGGGGGTCGGAGTATCTGGCGGAATTGGAGAGTGAAAAGGCTCTGGTTGGCCTTACGGTTGATTCTTGGGTATGGTAACATTGAGTTCGTACCCACACCTTCAATAATCCAACACCACCAACCGCTACTTGCAGTATTAGGAAAAAAGCCCGTCGACATTGTTATTGTTCCGTGTAAACGGCATCCAGACTTCTATCAAGGCACTGTAAAGGGATGATTCGCTTGCGATGATAGAGCAATTTGAGACTGGGTCCGCTGTTGCTGCGGGAGAGACTGCCTTCGACCACATGACCAAATCGCTTCAAGCAAAGGGTTGAAGGCCCCGTCGACTCCTTTCCATCACGTCTCCCTCCCAAGGCTTTTTCCTCGGTCCAAAAACTGCAAAGCATAAGCGGTACAGACTAGTCCGGTCGCAAGGCACACTCCACTCCACTCCACTCCACACCCCTTCTGTCCGTATCCGGCGATCTACCCAAATGCTCACACGCACACGGCCACACAATCACAGTGATCCCTTACTCTTATCAAGTTTATGTCTAGTCTATTCTCCACCTCTCGTGATACAAGCATAAATGTTTCGCGTCGCAAGGCTAATTCTTCGAAATGTTTCACCGGAAAGTGTCGTATCCGGATAGTGTCTGCCGAGGTATCCCCTCGACTACGGGCTACGGCGGCTTTGTGCCGTGTTATTTGCGGTGGGGTCATAGTAAAGGAGCTATTGTTGTGATACATGTAGCTGCTGGTGTTTCAGTTCTATCTGCCCTTGAAGACGTGTTGTATCTTGCCATAGACGGCAGAGTATCGGATGTGTTCCCTGGAATTCAAATTCGGCGATTCACTGCATCGATAGTCGATCGATGGTCAGAGTGCTTCGTCTCACACGAAGGGGCTTGTCCTTCTGCCTGAGTGACAGCGATTTCATGCCTGAGGCGTCGAGATAGTCCCTGACTTTATCTCGGTCGAATCGTCTGCTCGATTGATCACGCCCCCCACCCTCCCTCCTCCACACCGGTGAAGACCTGAGCGCCAGCATCCAAAAATGTCGAAAGTCTATCAGCCGTAGTCCCTGACCGACAACGAAAAAGGAAGGCTGCAGCGAGTACGTCTCTCAGCCCTACCGGTTGTGCCTTAAAGCCTTACATCCCAGACACGCGTGTTCGTACTCGCGATGGGCAGCTGCACGACACCCACCGGCCGAATTGACCACAGCCTGATGCCCCTGACCCCGTGCTTCCGCCTCCGCACTTGGCTTCTTAGATGAAAATGCAAGCCTAACGACCCAAGGACAGACCCATCGGCCAAGCACCGCACCACGGATCGGAATGGCGCTATACGTGACCAAATTCCGAGGGCCCATAGAGGATCTACACGTTTCCGCATTACCTTCAGATGCTAAATGTTGAGACCTGCACAGCCTACTTGCCAAGCGCACCCGAACTCGCAAACTCTGCTTCCGGTGCAAGATTTGCAATTTGCGCCTTCGGCGAGCGAGTCCGTACGCAGTGGCGGCCAAGAATCCGATATTATGGCCGAAAAGAGGTTGGAGCGATGTGAGGCGGGTGGTGCGTCGCGCTCGGATGACGCGTCAAGAACTACCCTTTTCGGTGGGTATACGCGGCTTTTGTAGCCTTCAGCCGAAGGCGATCAGAATTTGTTGCGGAATAGCAAATGTAATGTGTGACGTGGGATGAGATTGTTTGAGATTGTTTTTCCGGGAGCCGATCTGGCGATTGCCGCAGAGGTGTTTGTAGGGCTGCGTTCGTGTTAGATCGCGATGCAACAAGTGATGCGGTGTTAGTTGCAATCCTCCAAAACAACGTCGAACACCGAGACGGTCATCGAGAATTTTGCTAAAAGCCCAAGTTGACGCTGATGTAGGTGAGAATGTGGGAGAGGTTTTTGTTTGACGCAGCACCGCGGGCTTGTTCCTCGCGGTCAGAATGCTGGCCTACGAACCTCAAAAACCGGTGGGGTTACTGTCGGCAGCAGTTGTTACCCTTCTGCCTAGGTTTTGAAGCGATGCGGTGGTGAGCACGGCAGACGCGGATAGTATCGCGGTGGATAGACACAGCTAGGTCTTGCGTGTAAGGGCTGTGACGAACTCTGCTCGTGACATCGCAGGGCGAACGCGGCATGAACGTTAGCCTAACGCTTCGGAGTATAAGCGTACATCTCCAGTAATTACCGGCAGTGGTGATTACCTTCCTCCGACATTGATGCATGCGTCTTCCTATCAGTTGGAGTCGATTAGTCAGGATTGTTTGCAGATAAGAACTGATCCCATCGTGGGACCGTCGGACATGTATTTGTGCCCTCAATTAGAACATACTTTTAGGATGTAGCCGACGGTATGGAGTACGAGTCCAATCGCGGAACGGGAGAAAAAGTATCCGGTGCATGTAGGAGTAGCCATTGCGAACCATTCTGTCCGTAGTCAATGTTAGATGTAAATTTATCACAAGCAGGCCCAAAGATAGGCGCAGGAAGCAATACATCCGTGCCGCATGCGGCGCTAGAACCTGGTCGTTGGAGTGCGGAGTGCGTCGTCTCTTTTTAGACGCTGCGGTCGTGATCTGGGGGCCGTTATGCAGGTACAGTTTGAAGTTGAGACCGCGAGGCCAAAATAGAGTTATGGGACTAGAAGAACCTCGTGGATGCTCAAACTTGACGTCGGCTTGTGATGTCAAAATAGTAGCGTTTCGAAATAGTCCATGGACCCCCAAAAGAGAGGACCATTGGATGTGAGAAGTAGTCTGCAATGTCGACGCGTTTGGAGTAGCTGCGCTTTTGGTATGGGTTACCGAGGCGGCTATCAAACAGATCCATTTTTGTCCACCCGTCTACTCATACGGATACTAAACATTTTTAGATCAATATTGCATCATCGGTAAACAAGACAATGCGACAGTATCTGCTGACGAACGTACAGTGTATACAGATGTCGTTGATCTGCTCTGCGGTGAGGCTTTAGCGCCCGCCGTCAATTGGACGCCATGGCTGGCGGCGCTTGACGCTCAATTGTTGTTTGATGTTTGCCTACGGTGGCTGACTGAGGGCCGCGAGCCGTCCATGATTTTGGAAACCCGGCGTAGAGACTACAGATGGATTTCTTAGTAGTTGGCGGGGTAAATCGAATGCATACGAGTGGTGTGGCCGGGAGCTCATCTAACTGGGTCGAGGCCGACCTTGGCTGCATTCTGGCGTTGAAGAATGCTCACCGCACAAAGTGTCATCGCGACGGCAAAAACTTGATAAAGACGATGATGCAAGAGTGCAGAAGCCAAGTAGTGGAGGACGCCCGATAACGCCTTGCACGGTGAGAACAGCCTGCTCCCCTGCCAAGGGCGTCGTACATCTTGAACGCAGCAAGCATCAAAGGGTGAATCTTGACCGATAGCAGGTCGCATTCAGAGTTGCAACCCTCACTCTACGCTATCGACGAGGGGTTTTGCAAGCTGAATTCCTCGACAATAATCTGACGGTTGGTCTGTTCGATCTATGTCTTCACGAGACCCGCGCGTTTACCGCGTTCTCTTCTGACTCGAGGATGACTACACAATGACGGACCAGAACGCCATGCAACTACCAAGAGGCATGGCATCGCGCTTTATCGAATGTCGAGCTGGCTGTGGGCCCTGAGTTGGCGGTTGTAGCAACAATGCTGGCGCCTCGTACGCAAATCAATACCATGCATTCGCCGCCCAGCGGCACGCGCAGTGGGGGACTTGAGTGGTAATGGTCCGAGCGGCGGCCGCGCTTTTGGCCGCTCGCTTTGTCCCGTTCTGGTTTGATGATGCTCAGGAACACAGCAACATGATGAGCGGTAGCGTACCAGACGAGTCGGAGGCTGTGTGCGCTGCGCGGCAAACCAGCGGCGAATAGCGCGAACGGGGCCCGCCGTCCCCTCAACGCGAATCGGTAATTGAAATGAGTGAGTCGGCATCCCGTCCACGCGGCGCTCGCGGCGCTCACAGCACTCGCCCAAAATCTTGTACGCAGAGAGCTCTGACGCAGCATCTCCTTGGCTTCATCTCTGTGCTCCGCCCGGAACAGCAACGATTCCGGGCGTGTGAAAGGCAGGTGTCGGCGGGCTGCTGGTGGGCCGATTGCAATGTCGGCTTGGCGAGCCTTCTGCGCTCGCAGGACCTGCAGCCAAACGTGAGGCGACGGCGTGGTGAAACGGCCGCGTTTCGAGGATAAAAAGATGGCTGCGTGTGGTGGGAGGACATGGGTGGCCATGGGATGCTCCGGAAGGCCTCGCCAAGCTAAGCCCAAGACGGCGTGCCCCAGTTGGGAGGCGCGCTAACGAGCACTGCCCCAATGCTCAACTTCTACCCCCGGCCGAGCGACAGTGCTGTCGGGCTCAGGCTGTCGGTCTGTCCTTGGATAGGAATTGTCGTTTCTCGCTGTTCGCTGTTCGCATCCGACCTCTCGAGACTCCCTCAATACTATTGCCACGTCCGCTCCTTGCTCCGTCGTCATGCTCTGCTAGCCGTTGTGTTCACAGTGTTCTTTCACACCACACACCACACACTATGCCCAGCTCTTCACGCTATTTACACTGCCCCATCCAGACCTTTTCGCCGTCATAGACTCCGTTGACGACCCTCCCTTCCGCACCCACTGTTGCGTCGCTCCTCAGCTGTGCCGGGGACTCCAGCAACTAGCGAACACCCTTTTCGCCTTCATACCGCGTGCACGCGACCCAGAGGTGAGCAAGATCCGCTTCGTGTCGCCTCAACCACTTGTTTCCCTCCAACGAAACATCCGCGCACGGTCGAGTGAATGGGTCGCTGGGGGCTGTGCTGCAATCGACCATTCCCGCGCGTTTGCTGACCAGCGATTGCTTTCTAGCTTTCTTCGGATCCGCCTCTCGTGCTTTCCATGATTCCAGGGAAACCACGATAGAGTACGCAAGAGACTCAGCCTCGTCCCGCACCTTCACCACTTCTCTCCGCCCTTATTATCTCGTGTGCGCATCCGCATATGCTGCATCGGCTGTAAGACACCGGCGAGACGCCTCAGCTCATTATTTCACGACATCCATCGCTTGGCCCGCAGCACAGCCTACCTCTACGCCCCCTCTCCAGGCGGCCCCTAGGTTATATCCAAGGCATCCTCACATGGCAGACGATAAAGACACACAGGCGCGTGACACGCCCTCTCCTGGTCCTCGACGTCAACGCGCTCCCACCATCACCATCGACACCTCTGCGGTCAATCCCAACGACCAGAACATGGGAGAGTCTGTGCCTCTGGGCGACCTGCAGGACAAGGATACCCAATCGTCATCACAACAACAACAACAGCAGCAGCAACAGCACGAGGAGACCGACGATGTATCTCCAATTACACCAAAGCAGCCGCAGACAGAGCTGCGCGCCGCGAGCTCGTTCGATAGCCGTGACAGTAGACCCACATCACCACACAACGTCTCCTCGCCGCAGTCGAACTGGGCAAACTCGCACAACTTCCTCTCCGTTCCAGGAGCGAGATCAAGGGGGAACTCGATGGACTCCGCCACGGAGAACGGCGAGTCGACGTCCAGCGGCACCTATATCCCCTCTTCGCAGGGCGAAGCGGGAGGAGAACATAACGCCAATGGAATAATAAATGACAAGAACGCGCTCACTCCTGACCCTGGAACGGAATCGGAGTTTGAAGTGCAGAACAATCCTTTTGCTTTCTCGCCCGGCCAGCTCGGGAAGCTCTACAATCCCAAGAGTCTGGCAGCATTCTATGCTCTTGGAGGTTTGGAGGGTATCGAAAAGGGCCTCCAAAGTGATAGGAAAGCAGGTCTAAGTGTGGACGAGCAATACTGTCCCCGGACTGTGACTTTCGAAGACGCTACCACACCGCGGTCCAGCGAGGACCCATCAAAATCATCACCTGAGCAGGAAGTTCGACGCAGCGAAACAACTAAAACTACGGCGGAACCCGGCAAGGAATCTTTCGCGGACAGGAAACGAGTCTTCAGCGACAATCGGTTACCAGTGCGGAAACCCAAGAGCATCCTCCAGCTGGCTTGGATTGCCTATAACGACAAGGTGCTCATCCTGCTTACCATCGCCGCCATCATTTCGCTTGGACTTGGTCTCTACCAGACTTTTGGTGTCACACACGAGCCAGGTGTTCCGAAGGTGGAGTGGGTCGAGGGTGTGGCTATCATCATTGCTATCCTCATTGTCGTCGTAGTTGGCGCAGCCAATGACTGGCAGAAAGAGCGTCAATTCGTCAAATTAAACCGGAAGAAAGAGGATCGTTACGTGAAAGCTATCCGTTCTGGCAGGACGCGCGAAATCTCGGTTTATGAAGTGCTCGTAGGAGACGTGGTACAGTTGGAACCCGGTGACATGGTCCCAGTAGACGGCATCCTGATTCAAGGGCACGGGATCAAGTGCGATGAATCCTCGGCTACCGGCGAATCCGATCTGCTCAAGAAAACTCCAGGCGACGACGCCTTTCGCGCCATCGAGAACCACGAATCGCTCAAAAAGATCGACCCTTTCATCCTTTCGGGTGCCAAAGTATCGGAAGGTGTCGGGACTTTCATGGTCACCGCTACCGGTATCCACTCGAGTTACGGCAAAACGATGATGTCGCTCCGCGACGAAAGCGAAGTCACACCCCTCCAGGCAAAGCTGAATGTCATGGCGACCTATATCGCGAAGCTGGGTGGTGCGTCTGCGCTCTTGTTGTTTGTTGTCCTCTTCATCGAATTCCTTGTCGGCCTCCGCAAGAGCACAGAACCCCCAGCCCAGAAGGGTCAGAACTTCCTCAATATTCTCATCGTCGCCATCACCGTTGTTGTGGTCGCGGTTCCCGAAGGGTTGCCTCTGGCGGTGACGTTGGCGCTGGCTTTTGCCACAACTCGCATGCTGAAGGACAACAATCTGGTGCGCTTGCTGCGATCTTGCGAGACCATGGGAAACGCGACAACCATCTGTTCCGACAAAACGGGCACTCTGACCCAGAACAAGATGAGCGTTGTGTCCGGTACTCTTGGAACGGCCCTTCGATTCGGCGACCGCAAGCTCAAGTCTCCTTCCGTCCAGGTTCCGTTGGACGATGGGACTAAAGGCAAGCAGACCCTCGACTCGCCTGTGGATAACACAGATGACGTGTCCCCTTCTGAATTCGTTTCTACACTGAGCAAAGAGGTCAAAGCGGTTTTGGAGCAGTCCATTGTGCAGAACACGACCGCCTTTGAGGGACCCGAAGGCGGACCAGACCCCTTCATTGGCTCCAAAACCGAAACGGCTCTTCTATCTTTTGCCCGCGATCACCTGGGCATGGGATCTGTCTCCACAGGGCGTTCGAATGCCAACATTGTCCAGGTCGTCCCTTTCGACTCAGCCATCAAGTGCTCTGCTGTTGCCGCCAAGCTTAGTGACGGTCGGTATAGGCTGTACGTGAAGGGTGCATCTGAGATCCTTCTTGGAAAGTGCGACAAAATTGTGTCCGATGCTACAAAGGAACTCACCGCGATGCCGCTCTCTGAGGACAACCGCGAGACGCTCGAGCAGGTCATCACTACTTACGCCTCTCGCTCTCTGCGAACCATTGGCCTTCTCTACCGCGACTTCGAAAGTTGGCCCCCCAGGGAATCACGTAAAAATGACGACGACCCGACTCAAGCTATTTTCCAGGATATCTTCAACAAGATGACCTTCCTGGCCATCGTTGGTATTCAGGACCCTCTTCGTGACGGTGTTCGCGAGGCCGTCAAAGACTGCCAGGGTGCCGGAGTTTACGTTCGCATGGTTACTGGCGACAACGTTTTGACAGCCAAAGCAATTGCCGAAGACTGTGGTATTTTGGTACCTGGCGGACTTGTCATGGAAGGACCCACGTTCAGGAAGCTCTCGAAACGGGATATGGATGCCGCAATCCCCAAGCTGTGTGTTCTCGCCCGATCTAGTCCCGAAGACAAACGCAAACTCGTCAAGCGATTGAAGGAACTGGGCGAGACGGTTGCTGTAACCGGTGACGGCACCAACGATGCGCCTGCGCTAAAGACTGCTGATGTTGGTTTCTCGATGGGCATTGCTGGAACTGAGGTGGCCAAAGAGGCTTCTGCCATTATTCTAATGGACGACAATTTTGCCTCCATCGTCAAGGCTTTGCTTTGGGGCCGAGCTGTCAATGACGCCGTCAAGAAGTTCCTACAGTTCCAGATCACTGTCAACATCACGGCTGTCCTCCTGACCTTCATCTCGGCCGTCTCAAGCGATGATCAGACCTCGGTTCTCACAGCTGTTCAATTGCTGTGGGTCAACCTTATCATGGACACTTTCGCTGCCCTGGCACTGGCTACCGACCCTCCCACCCGCACTCTCCTCGACCGAAAGCCGGATCCGAAATCAGCACCCCTGATTACGCTAAGGATGTGGAAGATGATTATTGGACAATCTATTTATCAGCTTGTGGTAACCCTGATACTATTTTTCGGAGGTACTAAGATCCTATCATACGACTCACAGGAAGAGAAGGACCGAATGCCCACGTTGGTCTTCAACACCTTTGTTTGGATGCAGATTTTCAACGCGCTGAACAATCGCCGCTTGGACAACCGCTTCAACGTCTTCGAGGGTATTACGCACAATTACTTCTTCTGCATCATCCTCCTAATCATGATTGGTGGGCAGACCTTGATTGTCTTCGTTGGTGGACATGCCTTCTCGGTCACCAGGATCAATGGCGCACAATGGGGATACTCTATCGTTCTAGGCGCCTTATCTCTTGTGGTTGGTGTCATTATCCGACTCATCCCGGATGAGCTCGTCAGGCGATGCATCCCCAACTTTATGAAGAGGAAACGTACCCCCGAGCTTGTTGTATCCGACGAATACCAATGGAACCAGGGCCTGCTTGAGATCCGCGACGAGCTTGCCTTTATCAAGAAGGTTCGCGGCGGCCGTCTTGGCAACCTCAAATTCAAGGCTCAGAACCCCCGCGAAATCTTCTCTCGGTCGCGTTCTAGTCATTCGTTGCCGGGGACTCCGAACAACGGTACCAACGGTAATGACGTAGAGGGGTCTCCTTGCCCACCCACGCCAGACTCCAGGCGCCGCCGCGGAAGGTCACGCTCGAATTCTGCATTCGGCCCTGCAACTGTCATGGCAGGCATTGTCGCTGGCAGCGTGGCCGGATGGTCTCCCATTGACAGGCCTGTTGGCGGCGACAATGATTCGCTCAAGTTCTCTCGTGACAGAACCAGGGCGGATATTGAGGCTGCCGAAGGCATCGAAGTGCACCCAGACACAAAATCGACGGACCCGATCCTAGCCCCCGATCCAGGCCAGTACCGCGGCCCCCCCAGCCAGAATCCGGACACCACGCCAGACTTCAAGGTCGGTCCGTTCGCTGGAGAGCCCAAGGCAGACAGCAAGCCGAGGTGATAATGGTCATGAGGGTGGCTTCTTCGACCACCCTATCTGCGCTTCCCTCTATACCCGAGTTTAATGTGTTTTCTTTGCTCCAATCCTCCTCAACCGCCTGTACATTTTCTTCCGTAATCATTCCCAATCATCGGCATTTACATGGCGTTTCGGGCGTTGATGACGAGCGGAACCCAACACGGCGGAAAGCGCTTTTTCTTTTATCCTACGTAACTTAATCTCACGGGTTCAAGAACAATCTGTACATTTACCGCTCGTCTAGTAGCCCTGCACACACAGGTCTCCTGACGCCGCAAACCCGCTCGCTTATTGTATTTTATAGTATTTCCTTTGACTGGGCTAAGTGTTTGGAGAAAGCGAATGCGTTAGCTCTCCTTGTGTAGTTTTCCTTTCTCGAGCAATGTCCGTGGACTCAAGGCCCTGAAAACATGGGCGGCACACATAGTATGAGGTAGTGTTGCCAAAATCAAAGCAAATAAAATTTTCAGAAAGCTCCTTCGGCTCAAAGATTCGTATATTGGTCTGCCTGTGACCACGTGGGACGCTTCCCTTTCATGTCACCATTCAGTCCTGCTACCTTCCTGAGCTGCTGCTGGACAGGTTCGAGGTATGGTTCAGTTTTGTGAGGAGGTAAGATCTCCAGGCAGGCGGCCTACCTAGTATTGCCTAGCAATGCAGAATGGGCACAATTGAATAACGAGGCTGTGCAAGTGACACTTGTATCTGTCCAAAGTTAATATTATGCGGCGCCTTCAGAGCTTTGGGATGTTTTACGTCATCCACACCTCGGGACTACTAGCAGTTATGTGCGCTCTTTCCGCAACGCTGCCTTCCTTTCCTCCTTAATTCGCTCCTAATTTTTGAGTTGGCGCACGAGAAAATATTATGCTATAAGTGAAGGGGGTGCGATTTCCCGCATAGGGTTTTTTTTAGCGTAGGTTCGATTCACGCTCCGCAATTGTTCGTCATTTTAGGTAACCGCCCTGTCTATCCCAAAAAGGTTTTCGAGGTAAAAGGTGAGTAACAAGAGCGATATAACCGACAGCTAGGTATCAAGCCTTCACTGTGATTGCGACTACTGTTGGTTTGTCCCTTTTACTGGCTTTATGATTGATGCTGTGCGACAATGGATTGGGCCAACAAGTTGACTCCCATGTGTGGAGTACTCATGACCCAGGATCTTGAGATGCGGACTCATCTCAACAACTCAACAAAATTGTTCTTTAATGTTCATAGCGGAGACCGCTGAGCCATTTGGCTTTCTCATCTGTTAACCTACATGTAGTTAGGGACATCCGCAACGTAGTAGCCCAATAGTTGTTATCGCTGATCGCGACTGCTATTTATTGGGCCTTTTGTTCAGACACACCCCTCCCGAGATATTTCAAAATTTATATATCAACATCGCCAAACACCTTGCTCTCACTAATAAGACGTTGCCGTTCTTATTATTGTCGTCGTAATATGATCAACCTCCCAGCTGCTCCATACACTAGAGAGAGATAATCGAAAGGACCTAG